>JAIPRK010000663.1:0-50751 GCA_025469195.1 Chaitophorus viminalis
CACATTTTAGACAAACATATTAACTCCGTTCAGAATCGTTATTCGTATACAATGATATCTATCATTGCATTCAAATTTAACAAATCCATAGTAATAATGACCTATCCTATAAACGAGGTACACTCCATCCCCAACTGTACAGCAAAGCGAGGCCCACCCGTTTTTATTATTACTTATAACAAATATCACATAAAGATTAAAGCTTTTTTTAACACAGATGAAGTGTTTGCTAATGTATCGATTGTTTCTTCAATATTAATATTGTCAGAAAGATCTTTTTCACAAGATAGAAGCAGTAAACTTTCTAATCTCCCTATCTATTCTTATTCTTATATCATATTCAAATGTATTATGTAGTTAGTTTTGTACTACAATATTTCTCATTAAATCCAGAACTCACTGATCCACCCACCTCTTAAAATTATCGGGCGATTGCCCTTCAAAATCAGGATCCACACGCCACTGCCTTTATTATATACGTTGGACTTGGTAAAATGAAGGAAAGTACAATAAATCGATTTTTCAGGTTAAGCCTGTTGCTGCAGAAGTGGTCGGGTCGATGGGTCGAAACATAAACAGGAACAAACTGCTGAATAATTGTAATTTTTATTTTTGTTCACCCAGGAAAATAAAATTTGATTATAATAACATGTTGCTTTTAAAAGACCGAAAATTATAATATTAGAATATTTAGTATAAGACAACGAGCACTTAACATAATTATATGAACGTATAAATGTAGCATATCTATCCCGTAGTAAATATACTAAACAGCACATTATTAAGCAGTGCCACCGCAGACCGCAGTGGACATAATAGATTTAATCTTCAAAACATATAATTTTTGTTCTTTTCGCCGATTTATATTATAGATAAACTTTAGTGTTTACTTATTAATACCTTATACCTACTTACCAGTGCGGCTGTCCTGAAATTCTATCAATTCACACGAGATAATTCGATAGTTGTAACTCTAATATCTTCATTCTTCATACATTTATAGATATCATTGATATCAGTATGAATTTTTAAAGGACTTGACAATTTCAATTTGTATAAGTTATTGCATAATACAGATGTTAAAACTTATTTTTTAAATAAATACCATATAAATCAAAACTATAGATTACATTATATATATATATATATATATATATATATATATATATATAGTATATATTATTAGAGGCGGCTTGATAAAGTATTTTTAGTTCACTGAACGACTGAACCGTAATTAGAGGTAGGTGTCAATTTTTAAAAAATGGTCACTTATCCGTTATGAATTTAATTATTCAATAGCCATTGGCATAGTAAGCACAGATCAATAGTTACTAGTTACTATATAGTTGGTAGTTAGTACTAGATTAAAGTCTAACCCGTGGTAACTGCCAACTGATAGGAAATAGTAAAAATAAATTTATTGTAGACACAATTACATCAACTTTATACATAGTTATACGACAAAAATATTGTAATATTGTAATATTGAAATATTCGTAATATCTATTTCGTAGTATTTTTGCATTAGAAATAAATATTATGATAAATGAATTTTATTAATATTAATACAAATTACAATAATTATATAACATATTAACATAATTATCAACGATTTTTTATCTTAAAATAAATAGGTATTAATAATATTAGCAACTCAATGGTAAATAAAATGCTTTCTGAAAAGAATATTTTATTCGAATCGCAAAGATTTACATTAATAAATCATTACCTAATACATACTATCTATTCATTAATAATAATAATTTTTCAATAATAATATTTTTAGTATAATTTTATGGTGGAGATGGGTAGTATAACTTATTTTTGAACCACCTCTGGTATATAATATACATATATATATATATTCAATATTGTATTTAAATAGTATATCCACTGGTAATGATAATAACTAATTAGTATTTAAAAAAATATGTTTATATAGTAACTGATAGCTATATTGTAATAGTAAGTTGTAAAAATTAAAAAAATTAATAATTGTAAATCATTCATTTACTGGGAAATATGTTCAGAGGTGGAAGTCTTTTTGTTTGTTTACAATTAATATAGTACAAAATATAGTATGGGTCATGGGGAGGTGTGGGTGTCAAATTTCTCATGACCTTTTTTATATATAATTTGACATTAGCTAAAATGTATGAGTAAGGGACATGGTCTGTAAATGGAGTTGGGGAGGAAATTATACGAAAAGTCAAAGTTCAATTTTCTTTTTATTTTGATAATTATACGCCCCGGAGGGCATTTGGTTCAGTTTTAAATCATTCAGCTATTTGTAATATAAATAACTCCAGCTTCTACATTAATCAGTGCTACAATATTACATTTATTATTTAGATTAAAGAGTTGTAATTAAACATAAAATACTCCGAACTCCATAAAAGGAAGTTATTTTTTACAGGTAAAATAGATTTATTATAACGTAGAAATCCTTATCTTTATCAATAATAATTAATAATTTATAAATAGTTCTAGAATTAGTTAATTAGTATTAGTGTTATATTCTATGCATGTTATCTGTTAACTACACTGTTTACTTCGTGATGACACTTTTTTCTAAAATACAAATTTTTCTTAACTTGTTTAATGTAACTCTCTACGTCTACTTCCATCATTAGCAATTCTTATATGAGGTAGATATTTATTGTGAAAAAATGATTATGTATTACATATATTTTGTATTTAATACTATGTTATTATTATTAGAGTAAAAATATCCTAAATGTATCTTAAATATTTACTTATTTTTAACAACTTAATAAAAATAATTTTTGTTTGTATACGAACTATGAAATCCATATTATATGTAAATGTAAATGATATTTGTTGTCTATCTGTTTGATATTTTTATACCTTTATGAGCGTAAGCGGAAGAAAAATCTGAAAATATACTAAGATAAAATAAAATATTAAAACATGCATTTATTATGTAATTATTTTAAGATTCATACTTTAATTCCTTAATATTACATCTCTACGACTCTATCCATTGTTAAATCATGATGTGTTCGTATTCATTTAAAATTAGATAATACCAACGTAATTTATGTACTAATAATAAACAATATATATATATATATATATAATATAAGTATATGTATATATATTTTTTGCTTTTTCAATATTATATATTTTGATACCAACTCTTTTCATTATTATTATTATTATTATTATTATTATTTATTTTTTATGTCAAATAAAATGTCATTCATTATGGCAAAGAATATAATAACCCAAAAGGTTACACTTGGTTAAATATTATGGTCTTGGGTTTAGTGTTCCATGTAGGTACCTATGCGCCAACTAAATTAGGTTTTTGCGTGTTATTAGTTTAAGACTAGCCACCGCCCACCAGGTATTTAAGTGATTAAAATTGTTATTGTAAATTTATTTATTGACATAATCATTAACAGCGTATGTGAAAAGCATCTATGAGTATATTTCAATCCAATCCCCATTGTTTTTGTGTTTTTAAACCGTCAATGATAACGTAATATAATATGGTCATATATTTTTTAAGTAAAAAGCAGATAATAGGTACGTTATTTATAACTGGTGAAAGAAAATAGTTTAACTGCACATTGCGTGACAAACGATAGACGATGACAGTCGTGTATCCCTGTACGTATAAGATAGAATTATGATGACACGGTATGTTTCACAGGTTTTAAAATTACGACGAACAAAAACGATTGAAAAAATAAAATAAAAAAATACATTCCTCGCTTTGTACCGAATCTGAACATACGAGAGGGGAAACAAGCAACTTAGCAGACCGCATCAATTCTAAATTCCTACTTTGTAATCCGTTGTCCAAGTTGTGTACAAGATTTATCAAACTAATATAATTATATTACACGTTTAAGTTTTAAGGTCATATTATACACATGGTATATATACTATAATATATACACTATGAAAATATATAAACCATCTCGCCACTGACCAACCAGACCAACACGTGAATCGTCCGATGCGGCAATGCAGCTGTATTGATGTTCCGACGTTTTGCGGTTAGGTAATGTTATAAAAGATAACCATTTACCATAGCAATATTATTACGGTCACTTATACAATAGTCTAAAAACTGTTCAAACAGTAAAAATGAATATGTAACCAGGATCGGCCTGGGTATCAATGGGCCAGGCAGGAATTTGTTCTTTAAGAAAAACAATAAAAAAAATGCGGTTTTGTATTATTCTGTGAACAACTTTTTTTTAACTTTTATTAATTAGTACACACAATCTAAAAATATTTTTTATAATAAGCATGTTTAAGGATTTACAATGTAATGATATGATTAGCATGATGAAGTAATCACCCGCAGGGGCAACACTTACTGAGTACAAATAGTTAGGATTATTTGAGATTGCGGTTCCAATTTCGTTTTAACATTCATTCTAGACGGATGATATCCTGGGATCGATTCTGAGTTTAGGGCGAGGATTAGTGGGATATGGTCATTTGTAAGATGGGCTCAGAATAGTTTATAGGAGTGCTTGACTTCTTCTTAAACGATACGTTGGTAGGTACGTATTTTTAAATCTGGATGTAAGTTGGTGTGTTTTTAAACGTACGGGGAGCACATATGATCATTCTTAATGAGGTCGATTGGAATGTCTGGATTTTGGAGATGTTAGACTTTTTTTTGCTGTTCCCCACAGCTGGATTGCATGATATAACCAGATTGGTTTAAGGATAATTTTGTATAGTAAGTAGTAGTTTTGTGTTTATGTTGATTTTTTTTATTCTTACAAGTGGAAAGAGTGCTCTACGTCTGGCATTTAATATGAAGCGTTTTTGCTTGCGATCATAACTGAATCATATAACTTTTTTAGCAGTCGTCGGAGTGATTCGCTTATATAAATTTAACATAGCAATGTATTATGTATTCATATTTTGTCATACATAATCAATGTTTTTTTCTTTCTATTTTTATCCTCGTACTGTAATATTTAAGATTGTAGCATACAAACGTAAAAGTCAAACACACGACCACGTGGACAGTGGGTATTGTGTGATGAACATCAAAACGTAAAATAAACTGATCCGGGTGAAAATTAAAAATGTGTAACCGCCAACCGGTATGCATGATTTGTGTCTATACGTCTGTTGCCTGTAGGTGGTATATCAATTATATATTAAAAGTTTTTGACCGCATAGTTTCTATTATAATGTCCCAATAATCAACAACCGTTCAGACAACGACGCATTACGCGTTTAGGTATTGTAACTACACGGCTACACGTTTAAAATATACTCGAAAATGTTCTGTCGCACGAAATAATACACTGCGTTACGTTGTTGCAAAAAAAAATGTTAGTCTGCACTAATAGCATATGTTGCAAGTTCTCGGCACCTATACGACGGCCCACCTATCTACCTATGTATGACTGATGTTAAATTGAAAACGCATCGCTAGTGGCTGAATGCGCTCAACGTTCACTGGGCCACTATAAAATTCTCACGAACGACTTCGAGCAAGAACCTAGTCATTTAAATTATCTAACCAAGAATTAGATTTAAAACTATCAAGTATTTGATACTTTTGCAATACCCACAAGACCATATTATGTCCATATTGGTTTCAGTGGTATTTTATACAAATAAAACTTTTTATTTAGAGTGTATATATTGTTCATGGGCAAAGTACAGGTACGTAAATATATTTAATTGGCGATGCCCTTAGGCGGAACTAGACATTTTAATTAGACTGGGCCACTCGTGAGAGTCATTTTTCACCTATTATACCTACTTAAAAGAAATAAGGGTGGATGTTGATAGGGAACATTAATATTTTTTATTACAATACAAATGTATAACATAGGTAATTATTGATGTTATAAATATAAAATTGAATCACTTATAATATAAACTTAATTGTTACATGTGAAACACAGATACTAAAAATATTTAAATTTTTATCTTAAAGTTAAGACTTATAAAGCTAAACTACGTTCATATGGGACCATACTTTTAAATTCTTCAATCACATCATTAATTTCGATATTTTTTGCCATTGTTGTTCAATATATGAAAGCATTAAATTTTCCAATTGCCCTTGAGTCATTATCGTCCGTAGCTTAGTTTTAATATGTATTAGCTTCGAAAAAGCTCATTTACACGAAGCACTCGTCACTGGTATGACAGAGTAAAATTTTTAATACTTTTCTATGCTGAAAAAAAAGTCTCAATACCATTTTCTCGTAACCATTTTAACCCAAATACACAGTCTTTATTGGTAAGAATATCATCTTTGTTTCATGCCTTCGAAATATGTATTTCACTTTATCACTTATAAATTCGTACTTTGATAAATCAAAATTATTTTTAAATAAATTAATGTCATCTTTGCTCAATACAAATTTCAACATTTTCCCCACTCCAGTAATGATTGAAACGTTCATCAATTCCCTGTACTAACGAATCAATTGATGGATACATTGTAGTTCAATCCGTAGTTATAAATACTGAACATTTTATAATTTTTTAATTATAATGATTAATTTTTAAAAAATTTTTGTTAAAGTTATTTACTATTTATATAGTATTTACTATTTAGGTACTTGGTTACATGGGCCCTATATTCTATAATATTTGCTTGCACACCTACTAATATACACCAAGTTGTGGCACTGTGAATTTCCATATATTATATTGAAGTACATTTGGTTTAAAAACTTATAACTAGATAATAAATACTTACCTAGATCTTACATATAGTAATGCTATAATTTAACACTTAAAAATAAATATAAAATGAATAATTTTATCCATTTTGCTAACCAAGCATCTGTATTCTCAGTTTGTTCACCAGTAGGTATAGTTGTCAAATAAATAAAAAATATTAAACTAATAACTATATAATGTCTATATTTGGATTATTCGATAAACGATTAATGATTAGGACATTTAAACACAATAATAAGAAAATATAAAACCCATACTTAACATATGAACAATGAAATAATATGTCGAGACTCGCAAAATGACATTTTCTAAAAATAAATATAATAATTAAAAAATGTTTAAAGACAATTCGATGGCCAGTAGTAATACTACTAAATATATTTTAACATTTGAACTATTCTATTTATTACGTACAGTTAATTTCTCAATTTTCTTTTGCATTTATAACTAATTTTTTTATTACATTTAAAATAATATATTTTTAGCAAATGTATACATTAACACGGGACCAATTAGCCTGGGCCATGGCCCAGTTGGCCCAGGCCATAGTTCCGCCTATGGCGGTGCCAATATCGTAATTAAACAGATGCGGATCAATTGGCAAATCGGGAAGTATGGGAATTATTCCCCGAGGGGCTACTTTATTCATAATTTCAATTCGAGCCGATAGGTAGCGCCACTGATAAAAAAAACCGATGTGACCGAGTGAAGTTATTTAAGGATTTAATCTAAGGACACGGAAAGACTTTGAGAAGTGATAGACGTTCTTCTTCAGTTCTTATCGTATTATCACGTACAACTGTACAAGTCCGTATAGATTATATTTAATTGTTAACAATAATTTACGTAAGTCAGGTAACTAATTAGTAAATAATAATTGTAATTATAATTATTATAAAAGCTTGGCTTATTGTGTTCATTTGCAATACAATATTTATTTAGCGCTCAAACATTCTTGGTGAGTTTTATTCACATAGTGTTGCTTTTGCTTATATATTATACATTTTCATTGAAAAAGTCAATATTATTGTTTTTTATCTGGATTTTTAGTTACGTATATCACTTTTTACGCAAATTTCTTTGCTGCCATATTTTCTTTTTTAATCGATCAACGTCTAAATTCACATATATTTTCACAACCTTCAATTGAGTTTTTATTTTTATATTTTATATGAATAACTATTAGAGTGTAAAGAATAAATAATACAAATCATATATACATCTTATACATTTTAAAAACAAAACACCTGTCTTTATTATATTTGAAATGTCTAATTTATATAAGTAGTTACTTAGTTATGTAATTCAGTTTCACAACATATTAATTTGTATTTCATAATATTTAGGTGTTAACATAATTTGTTTACCAATAATTAACAATTTGAAATTTGAAATTATTTGATAATTAAAAAGTTAAATAGCATATTGCTTAATACAAATAATAATGGCATTGTTAATTATTAATTATATGGACTAATATACATTTTATGTTAATATAGTGAGTGAGTAATTATTTTACTTTTATCATGGTTTATAAATTAGTAATTTATTGCTTGACTTTAGATGCAAAACTTCATCTGTTAATAATTTTGTAAAGATCTTTAGAATCAGTTACCTAGAAAATTGTATAAATGCCTCATTAAATTATCAGTATACTTGTTGCTTGAAAAATAGCTCTGTGTATAGTTAAAGACAATTTCACCATATAAATTACATACTCTATATTTTATGTAGCCTGGTCCAATTTGCACCCCATGAAAAATTTAGATTCTAGAGCATTTTTATTTGATATTTAACTTAATCCCATCAACACTAATGTATTAAATATATGTTTATATATTCTGAACGTTTATTATTTGATACTCTTAATCTAAAATAAACATTTATTTGAAGTTACAAAGGATATTTTGATAAATGTTATTTCTAAATATCATAGTAAATTTAAATGTAATTAAATCTTATATTATATTGTAAGTGTTTAATTTAAATGTTATTATTCATATATATGTATAATATATTAATAAAATTGAATTAATAAAACCATACTGTTAGTAAATTATTATTACTCATCAATGAATCAATATTCAAACATATACTTATAAAATAATTTGGTTCATTTTTACCACTGAAATTCATAAGTCCCATATTTCAAACATATACTTATAAAATAATTTGGTTCATTTTTACCACTGAAATTCATAAGTCCCATATTTCAAAGAATTATAGAAATACTAGAGTATAGAATATCTATATCATTTTTTTTTTACATAATATTTGAAATATTACAATTTGTGTATCTTTATTTACCCTTTAACTAGATTTTTAGCCGAGTGAATATCCTATTATGTATAGTCTGAGTCTAATCATTTCTTAATTGTTTTAATTTATTATAAATTAAGGATTACAATTGGTACAATTATACATACATATATATTATAACCACTCTATTAGGTAGGACTAAATATCTTAGCTATATTTTTGGACTAAAATTGGGTTTTCGGGAGGCAATTTAAAAAATACATTGTAATTTTAATCTTTCTATGATTTTACTTTATAATTGTTTTATTTCAAAAACTAACAAAACTGTATACTATATTTTATTTATTTATTTAATTGTAAATTTTTAGTATAACACTCTTTATCTCTAACTCAAGCTATGCTTAAAAGATATAGATTATCAAGTATTGTAATTGTCAAATTGTGTATTGTAAATTTTAAAATTGTTATTGATAAATAAAATAAAATAAAAGTTGATGAACTTAAATTTTTTAAAAATGTTGTGTATACGTGCGTAATAATACTTGGGTTTTTAACTTTCATAAAAAAGTTGAATTTAGTTTTTTTTTTTTAACTCAACTACAATGAATTAAGGTTTCAATTTAAATTATTGAATTTTCAACAGCTATTTCTATTATAGAACAAAATATCCTTAGATTGAACTATGGTTATCGAAAGGAGGTAAGGAGTACAGAAATACTTATTTTATATTATTTAAAATAAAAACAAGTTTTTTTAGGGAATTTACCAAATTTGATTACGTCAAAATTTGAGTTGATAAAAAATTTGTTTTGAACTACATTTTAACTTAGAACTAGTAGGTTGCAATTTAAAAAAATCCAAGTTGTATTACACATGTACACATAAAATAGGTTAAAAATTTGAAATACATAAAAAAAAATGTGTAATTCAGTACTATTTATTCCCTCTTGAAACTTAATATCAATCCAAAGATATCCATATGGAATATTTAGTGGTAACAAGTATTAGTGTGATCACAATATAAATATGTATATATGTATATTTGAATAGCATTGTTAGTTTTTTTTTTCTTTATATTATATTATATTTACTTAATATACATTTTTTATACTTTATATCAAAATAAGTCCTGCATCATTTTGAAAAAATATGCGTATTAATTGCTTACAGCAATTATTGCTGTAATATTTAACAAAAATCACTCAGATACTTTAATTGTAGATATATCATTTATTTTAGGAGTGTGTAGATTGCACAAACATGAATCAACTAGGTAAAATTATAGATAAAAAAAAGTTGAATCATTAGATTCTATATAAAACATATTATTTTAAACTAAATTCTAAATACACTCGAAAAAAAACATGTTTTTCCTTTCAAACGGTTTGTATTATTTACAGTCATCATTATTATAAATATATATTTCTTTTCAAGAATACAAATATGTTAATAACTATATCACTCCTAAAACTTATTTATAAGTTTTATTTTATTAGTGTTTAATTTCAAGTGATTAGTTTATAATATTCAATTTTTAGACTTTTAACAAAAATAGAAATTCCATACATTAAATACAAATCCGACCCAATTTTATTTAACTTAATTATCTAACATATTGATCACTACTTAATATCATATATAAATACATAAATATTCGTTTTAAAATCTAAAAAAAAAAAAATAATAATAACCAAAAATTAATATTAGTCTCAAGCATTTAATTTTTACAATATGATGTTTATAAACCAATAAATATATTGCTGAAAAATAAATTATATTGGATTGTATGAAATATACATAGACAAATTTAATAGGACAACTTTTAAAATATTTACTTACTAACATAAAACTAATAGATATAACAATTTAAAATTTGTTTTCAATTTTATTATATTGATAAATAATAAGTCAAATCCCAAAAGACAATTATCAATAACAGTCAAAGTAAATTAAGTTGTAACATTAATTGCACATCTTATTATTATAACATTATTAGGTTTTAATTTAGAAAAAATGTGAGATTTTTTGACAATATTATTTAATATTATATACTAAAATCTATATAAGAGTATATTAATTGGTACAACCACTAGTAAAAAAAAAATATATATTAATATAGAACATATAACAATTAATAATATGTGTGGAAAATAACATAATTTAAAAACTAAAGTAGTAAAAACTTAAACATTTAATTATATATGCCTAAACGTATGCTTCATATAATTGATATAAAAAAAAGTTATAGCTATAAAAACTACTAAAATTATATGGATCTGTGCTTACAAATAAAAAAAAAAGTAAAGCAAATACTAAAAAAAAAAAAAAATTCAATATGGTATTGACCTTCTATAAATGCTGAAAACCTAATAAAATGAATGACCGGATATTGGTTGAAAACTAAATTATTAAAATATAAATAACTGTACTTATTGTTATAAACAATCTGAAAAATATGATTTAGTTAATAAAAATCTTAAGTATAAAAGTCATGCTAAATCTATAATAAAATAGGTATTTCCTACCTATAAAATACAAATTACCTTAAACGTTTTTTAACAGTATTAATTTATAACAAAAATTTAATTAAAACATCATATAAACCTCATACAATTATTAAATTTTGAGGCCGCATCATCAGAAAAAAATTAAAACTAATATTCATGAATATACTTAAGCATTAACATTATCAACTGCATCTTTTAAGTATGCTTGTAAATTTTGCTGACATTCATCACCAGTCCATTGCTGTACTAAGATATGTGTTTCTGACTCTAATGCTTTAGCCAATTTATCTTTGGTTTCTTGTTTTTGAAGGGCTTTTGAAGTTTTCATTGCCTTAAAACAAACAAATATAATTTATTAATTAATAATTTAATAATTTAATTATATTAATATCCATACAACCAAGTGTATTAAGCATTCTGTTAAGTATAATTAAATCAGATATATTAATAACTTTTTCAGATTGAAATTATTATAAAATCAAGTTTACTTAAGAACATAATTATGAAGATTTATTATATTTTGTATACTTTGATTAACGTAATAAATGTGTATAGTATATCTACATTTACAACCATAACATCTAGTAAAACAGACAATGCTGTATTCATATATCCAGGACAAGTAAATTGCTTTCTTTTTAGATCTAAAGAAAATTTATGCATATATTTATTTTCACATCTAATCAAGTTATACTATAACAATTATTTTTGTTTATTTAATCAAGGAAAAGAGTGAACGAGATTTAGGTATATGTGAACAGAATAGTGTATGCAATATTGTACACCGCAGATTTTGGTTTCCAAATCAAATTGAACGAATATGTAAATGTCCAAATCGTGAAGAATGTCCATGGAAGTGGAGCACAAATGACAATCAAACAATGCCTTTAGACAATCGTTCACAACTGAAGGTTTTTATAAAAAATGTATTATATAAATTCATTTTAAATACATAAAATTATGTTTAGTTTTGCAAACCAATAAATGAATTACCTGATTGCACAGCAAAATCTAACGAATCAATAACAATCATTAAGAACAAAGAGGACAATAATGTTCAAATCAAAGCACAGGTTCACTGTAATTGCCCACATCACACAACTTGGGTATTATCAAAACATGAACAAAATGACTACCACAATGGAACTACTGATATAAGTTTTATCAAAGATTTATATAAATGTATCAAGGTACATTATAAATTAACACAATATGGAAAATATTAATTTAAAAAGTTCATAATATATATCTAAATTTTTGCTTTTCAGTTACAAGATTGCAATGCTGGAGAATTTTGCGGATTTATTAGAAGTGACTATTATTCAACATATACTAAATGTACTTGTCCATATGGTCATCTATGTTTACACAAAGACAGACAGGAGAGTACAGCATATGAAATGTTTTTTCATGGAACATCATACAAAGCAGAGTGCACACTCTTAAATACTGAATTAAACAAAGTCTGAAAGAAATGTACATTAGACTCAAATTGTATACTTAATTACTACTTAATGAGACTTAACATGTTGACTAATTATTGTGAAAAAAAATCAATTAATCCGAATTTAAAAACATTTTTTTTTTTTAAAAAAAACATTTATGAATTAAGTTGAAGAAATTATACAAAGACTTATTTATTTAAATAAAAATTTAACTAACCTGTAACGATTGCCTAGCCAATGATTTAACTAATGGTATTAATTCATCATGGAATCGATCTGGCCAAAGTGTTCTAGTAACTAATCCATAATAGTGAGCTTGACCAGCAGTTAACCTCTGATTACCCATAATCATCTCGGCAACCAAAAGCCTACCCAAAATAGTTGTAGCAGCACCTTCAGCAATATGACCTAGTTGTGCGTATGGTGTTTCAAACGTTGCTTTATCACTGGCAAAAACTAAGTCAAAATGAACTAGCATAGTAGCTCCAAGTCCAACTGCTGCTCCGTCCACACCAGCTACAAGTAATTTTGAGAAATTACTGAGGCTTGAGATAAACTTCCTATGCAAAAAGAAAAACATCATTACTTCAATAGTATAAGAGTATGGGTGGCATTGGTGAATCAAATTTTTTATGGTCCACAAAAAGATACTATAATGATTTATTAATATTATACATAGGCTAGTTTAATCAAGTTTATAAATTAGTTATCAATATAATGTATACTTTAAAATTAAGAGCTTAATTATTTTAAAATAGTTTTACCTTATTCAAATTAGACAATTTGCCCATAAAATGAGTAATGTTAGAAAGTATGTAAGAGGGCAGACATTTGCAAAAGAAAAAGAAAACACTTCATGCATTAGGGATTAAGAATCACAGAATTTACAACAAATCTAGACCACGAGTTAAAAATGCAATATCAACAAATTAACTTATTATACCTAGCAATAAAATTTTTAATTAAACGTAGAACTCATTTTATGATTTTTAGCAAATTATTAAATTAATAATTTAAGTTTTACATGTAAAATGTTAATTGCATAGTTAAGATTTAACTTTATGTATCATAGTATCATTATTTATTATTACTAGTATGTACCAATAATAGTGGTTTTTTATATAAAAAATCTATTAAATACAATTGTATATTAATTATTATTGTTGATAAGACTAAATTTAAGATGGTTTTAAAAATATGACTAAAATTACTTGAGAGTAAATGAAATTTCAATAGCAGCTTCTTTACATTTCTTTGGATCATCATGTATAAGTGGTGCAATATCTAAACCTT
This sequence comes from Chaitophorus viminalis, assembly GCA_025469195.1. Lineage (NCBI taxonomy): Eukaryota > Metazoa > Arthropoda > Insecta > Hemiptera > Aphididae > Chaitophorus > Chaitophorus viminalis. The sequence continues at coordinate 14,210 of JAIPRK010000663.1, forward strand.
GACAAAATATTCTACCAGCTGATGAAACTAGAACTACTTTACAGGTATCATCATTTTCTAAATTATTCAATTCTTTTATTAATTCTTCCATTACCTGAGATATAAATAAAACATAAATAGAATATTTTATTTTACATTTAAAGAAAATATTTTCAATTAAAAGGACTTACAGATATATTCAAAGCATTTTTCATTACAGTTGACACTGGTGTTAATGTAATATGTACTACTCCATCATACCGTCTAATAGTAATTTCATTATAGGAAGTGTCTTCAACTTCTTGTTTTATGCTTTCCGCTAATGATCCTATTTATCAAGGTTTTCATTTTATTCAACCTTATTAACATTTTAATTTTTTTAAAAAAAAATGTACTTACTCGATAATTTTGACGATACTTGCACCGGTTGTTTTTTAATTTTTTGACTGGCAGGAGTCTTAGTTTTAGCACAACTTTTATTTGTTACTTTGGTTGTTTCAATAAATGGCTCATTCGAATTTAACAAAACATCATCAGGGTTTTTATTTTTCCTAGTATATACTCTCAATGGTTTTACAGGAGTATGTTTTGTAATCACATTATCAATAGGTACAAGCGCAGGCACTGGAGGTATAGGACTACCACCAACGCTGGAAGCTTCACTACTAGATGAATGTTTTCTAATAATTTTAGATTCATCAGCTGGGATTGTTTTTCTACCAGAAAAATTTCCTAAACAATTAACAGACTGATCAGAACCTTGTGAATCTAAGGAAGTCTTCCTTGTACATTTATTTTCAGATGAAATAGATGGAGTACACACATCAGAACGTCGACCGAGGCGGTTGGTTGACAAAGCAGAACTAGCAGGAGAACTCATTTTAAGCATAGCATTTTTTACCAATTTTGTTTTTAACATCAAGTCTTTCTTTTTGCGTCGAGTTGATGGAAGGACGTTCCTAGAATTATTATTACCTGGAGATCTTCTTTTTTCAAGAGAATAAATCATATTTATTGCTCCTTCATCACCTAAGAGCCGATTGATTTCTCTCATAGTTCTTGCTTTAGCAACTTCATTAGTTTTGGGTTCAGACTCAACTTTTTCGGTATTGTCATTAGGAGTCTCATCATTAGAGGTTGGCTCCAATTTGACAGTAGACTGACGTTTGTCAGCATACGATTTAATGTATTGATCAATAGCTATTTTAACTTCAGGTACATCATCAGTTGCTGGCTTCTTACGTTTTTGAGCAGAACCAAGATCAGGTTTAGGCAATAGTTTCTTTTCGGTTTCTGCTTTTCTTTTAGCAAAGTGAGAATCAAATCTCTTTGGTCTAGAAACTTCTTGAAGTTGTTTCAAAGCTATTTGTTTTTCTATTTCTGGATCCAATTTCGGTTTAGACCTTTTAGTTCTAGTAGTGGTTCTAATTATTTTCTTTTTCACAACAGGTTTTGGTGGTTCTGGAACATTATTACCATTTGTATCAGCAGTTTCGATAACCTCAAAATCTTCAAGTATAGCAATTAATTCTTCATTAGAAGATATTTTCTCATCATTTTTATCATCTGATATATTATTTATAGATTGGTCACCAGATTGATCTAAACTTTTTAAGGTATTGGTTATTAAATCAATATGTTGTGAATCATCATCATCTTGAATTGACTCTTTAGGGACATTATTGGACAACTGAACATTGGAACTTTCAATTTTGTTTGGACTATTTTCAACAGATTTCGATGATTTACCAATAACAATTTTTTCTAATTTTTTATTTGATAATTCTTTTTTAATATTTAATTTTTTTGAGCTTTTACCAGAAGTATTAGATGAATTTTTAGATTTCTTATCAGATTTTAAAGGAAAAATTTTATTTGCCAATCGATGTGTCAATTTCTTTGAAAAAAATTTATCTGGCATATCAACACGAGTTGCTGGATATTTATCTTGAAATCGTTGAAATAGTTCTTGGGCAATTTCATCTTGAGAGACTATTTGACTAGTCATGTGAATGTATGGTACCTTTACACCAAATCTAGGTTTTAACATTCGTTTGCCAGAACGAGGCAATGTTTCTTCATTCAAAGAGGAAATATCGCGCCCAGCAATATGTTGAGGAATAGTGACGGTTATCTGATTTTTTTTCACAACTAGTGTACCATCTGTGTTTTTGGTTTCAAAGAGTTGGACATTTTGTTGCACAGCTTTATTGGTATTTAGTGATTCATTAGTATCTTCCTCTTTAGTATCAGATTCATTGATACTAGAGTTAATACTGGAATCCATATCTTCAGTTACTTTTGCATTGGATAATTCAACAACTTCAACTTCCTGATTATTTACACCTTCAACTTCCAGATTATTTACAACTTCAACTTCCTGATTATTTTCAATTTCAACTTCTTGATTATTTTCAACAATTTCCTGATTATTATCAATTACAACACAATCAAGTTTCATGCCATTTTCATCAACAATAGTCATTTCAGTCAAGTTAAATTCGGGTTCTTGAGAAAAGCCACAACTGTTAACTACAACCGTACTGTCACACACACTTTCGTCCACTATCTCCATCTGATCATCATCTCGTGAACCATCATTGCACGTTTCAACAATATCCACCATACCATTGGTGCCACTGTCATCACCTTGCTGCTCTTGGATAACTACCCCTTTGTTGACTGCATTATCTCCCGGCCGAGCAACTACTTCTTCGTGAACACTTACTTCGTGCACCTCTGGCGAATCTTCCACACAGTTTGCCTTGTCCATATCCAGAACGACTACTTCCTCGCGGTTTGTCTTGTCCATATCCAACAGGACTACATCCTCGGCGTCGGATTGACTCGGCAACTCGCTTACCTCGACAACTTCCATAATGGTGGTGAGCCACAGGCTGAACAGCACTTGGGAAGATCGCAACCACGGTCACGAAAATCGGCGCTTGACGCTCTACGACCACAACTAAGTACAAGATAAAAACAATAGAAGTCAGGAGTTAACAGCTGAAAGACGTTAAGAAACACGGGGAACGCACACGTTCAGTCAACAATTAATCGCGAGCACACACGCACGCGCCGAACACACGAGAACTCACGCTGCCGCCTAAACGGAGGCAACAACACCTCACGCGCGGAATAGATAAGAAAACAGCGGTCCGTGGTGGTCGCAGTCCGTCGACCGAACGTCTTCTTCAGACTCAGTCGACAACGGTCACTGTTGTGTACAATCGTCGGGCATTTTCAAGTCCAGTGTTGGGCACTGCGTGATAGATGACAACACGGCGGCGGCGGTGACAACGAGATATGAAACGCGGGGAATCTTCCTTTGAAGCGATCACCGGCGATGAACTGGGGATGGCGTCTTCGCTGGAAGGATACACAGCTGGGCGCGATGCACGACGACGATGACTCGATCTCAAGCGGCTGAATTGCTCGTCGCGGGCGTCGGACGATAAGAAAAAAACGTCATTTAAACGATCAACCGAGCACACTTGTATACAGTGATTACACTATGGTCTATGATATTTTATATACAGTACCTATACACTATTATAAATTATAGTACGCCGACAGTACACTCACACACACACGCGCGTAAAAACGAACCGACACACATCACACACGCGCGCACGCGCTTACAAAGATAAATAATAATATATTATACCTATAATGTAATATATTCGTGCTAAACACTGGAACGCAAACCGACCGTAAAGCGCCGTGGCACACATGTTGCACGCGCTTACGCCGTTCTATTGGCGGCCCTGACAGAAGTTTCCAATGGGTGTCAAAGTCCGTCGTCGTCGTCGCATCAAATTCTCAAACCGTCCATGAAGGCGTGAAGGTTTAATGATTTTATAATAGGGGATTTATCACACATATTAAATAAAAATACGTATATTATATTATATAAACTGTACCATAAAATGGATTTTCTAATAATCAATTAATGCTGAAATACTATGATATTATTACATGGGCGTCCCCAGGGGGAGACAAGACAGGGCACTTGTCCCCTATAGAATTTTAAATTTGTTTTCCAACGCATTATTTGTAACGTGACAATTTAGTAGACTCATAATGATAATAATAATAAAATGTATAAAAACATTTATTTTTTAAAATAATTTTGCACACCCCTAGAAAAATGTCTGGGGTCGCCTAAGGATATTAAACTGAAATCACCATAGAGTAAAATTGCTTTATACGATATGCTACAGAGCCTTGATATTAGCGGCTAATATAGATCTAATATCAAAGCTCTCTAGGATATGCCTACTAACTATGGCTGATTCATAGAAAAAGAATATTAGATATTGTCTGTGGCATAATATATAAAAACATAAACATACCTACTACCTCTGTATTTTGGCAGTATTGAGTATTTATTAACTATTTCATGATTACGATGCAGATTACAATGAAATATTGTTGAAATAATACGTACCTAATAAATATTATCCTTTTAGTAATAAAATTACATAACATATATATATATATATCGAAGTACTGTCATAGCCTAGCGGTATAATACGTAATCGTACGGTCACCGGTTCGAATCCGGGTGGCACAGCCGTCTGGTAAGAAGATGCCGCTACCATCTCCTCCCAAACTATAACACGTAATTGAGTCTTCATAAAAATAATCGTTGAGATATAATGGCCACGATGCCAAAATCTCCCTAATATAATAAAAAAAAATATATATATATATATATGTATTTGACTTTTAACAACTGATTGACACTTGGCAGAAAGAAACGTAGAGGTTTTGTGATTGCGCTATTGCAGTGATGACACTATATGGGCCGACAAGCTGAAAAAGATATAATTTTATCTGTAGTCGAAATATCGAGTAAAATATTCATTGGTGATTAAATTTTTATTTCAAACAGAGCAAGAAGTATGTGGTTCTGAACCCCCAACTATATAACATGCCTTCTATTTGTGATGATATTTTATTGTGTAAGCACTTATCCTTATCTTTCGTCCTGGTCCTATTAAATCCCATAAAATTAGGAATAAAAATTTGAAAACACATGTAAGCAAGATTGAATTTAAGAGGGGGCGGTCCCGTGTTGCTTATTACAGCGATTTTTTAGGGACGGCAAATTTGAAAACTACCTCTACGTATAATAGGTATGTAACAATGTATATAAAATTCCTTATGGGTTGGAGAAGGAGTGGCTCAATTTTGTGGCCCTAGAGGAGGCAAAATTCTTAATACAGTCGTGAATGTAAGATATTTGAGGGCGATTTTTCGGTAGTGATGTCGTACGTGATCTACCGGTTATTCCAAATCTCTGAATTTCCAAATTATCTTGATAATTTACGACTATTTGTAGTTTATATGACTTCCGTTTTATAATTCAATTTATACGATAGCCTGACGTCCAGACACATCGCCGTCACCAACTCGCCACAATCGCCGTCTCTACTAGTCTACTACGCCGAAACTACAACCCGTTTTCTATCCGTTAGACAATACTAAATAATATTTCATTTTTTAATAGTTCATTATGAATTCAAGAATCGGACATTTTTATCGTAATATTATTTGTGACGAACAAACATGTGTGAATTATTTAAAAAGCAAACAGTTGTTACCTCAAAACAACATTTTTAGTTTAAGGTATTTTATAAAAACCTATAATAATAATATTTATATAAATTAAATTGATTGTGACATTATATTTTAAGTAAGATATAAAGAAAATACGGAAATTAAATACTATTTTTAGTGGATTTGGGTAGATCGCGTACGACATCACTACCGATTTTTCGGATGCCACTGTACTATAAGTTTACAAAAAACGAATAAAATCTCACATAAACTTGTACTACCACAAGTCCATTACTGCGCTTAACTGATTTCTAAAGCTCATCACTCTCACATTAATACTTTAAATTTCAATAGCCATGGAGATGGACCTGCTGAATGATAAATGAATCGATCCGAAGTTTTCCCGGCAAACGTCAAACATTGAAACATCTTATTTTATAATAGGTACTAGCAGGTAATTCGTAGTGTTTGACCACGAGTTGGATACCTATTAGGTACTGGCCATTGCCTCAAATACTAAACGGTCCTACTGTCCATGACAAATTAGATATTTTGTTTTTGATTTTAGATCTATTTTTTCAGGATGCCACCATGTACATGGTATTCAAGACATTTCAAGTAATGGTTTTTTTTTTTTGTTTGTTTTTGCGCTGTTTTTTAAAATATCATCACCAACAGCCAGGCGCCAAGACGGTTATCCATAATATACTTGTGCGCTACGTGGACGCACTGATTTGACGTCCTTGTCGTCGTGATAAGAATACGCGATAAGAAGCGAACAGGAACTCGGAACGAAATGCATGCGACTGTGCGAACTGCGAGTACATAATGATAATATTATACGCATACCACCTATTGGTTATTAACAGTATAGATATAGAATAGTGCGTCTCTTCTTTCGTCTTTCGAATGTATAAATAATTCCCCAACTACCCCATAGTAATGTTGTTATGGAGTGGTTGTTCATTTTAGCTTCAGTAGCCGCATCGTTTATCGTCGTTATACTATTCATATTCATTGGTAAGCATCAATAATGTATATTATTGTCTTCCCGTCCACCTTCCATCATAACTTGCATTGTTCCATTGTTCTACCAAGGCTTTGTCTTAGTTCTGGCGTCGTTGCAATTGCAGCTGTATTAGCGTCGATAGCTACTCCTATCGCTGTATTTACTATCAATTTTATTCAAATTTAAACAAAACTACTTAATGTTAATGTTCGCAATCTGCTCTAAATCTTTTACCATAAAGGGTTTTGAATTTGTATTATGAAATATATTGGAGGAATCGCTATGGTTACTATGTATCTTGAATTTATTTAACAGGGTTTTTTTTTTTCTTTTTAAAACATAAAATATTACTTAACTTACTATTAATTGAACTTATAAAATGCCTTCATACCTAATTTATCTCAAAGTATTACTTATTTTTGTGGTAAATGAAATTCCCCAAGGGAACTGATTAGACTTGTTCAGTGAATACTATCAAACACTTAGAGTCTGTAAAAAGAACATGATGCTTCTTCTTGCCAAACTCTCATGCTTTTTGAAACAATTGTGAAGATAAATTTCTGATCTACTTAACTGATCTGAATCCTCTATGATTATTACCCAGCAATTTTTCTGCTTTCTTCTTAAAATGTTTAATAGATTTCTTGTTAATAATATAATTTAATTAAAATAATGAACAATTTCAATGAGAATACCTATTCAATTACTAACACCTAACTTAGTTTTTAAAAAGCCTATTTTAGCCATAAGTATATAACACTTATTTGTTAGAATATTACGGTTTTTTACCATAAATTATTGAAATTAATTTGAGTCAAATTAATACACAATCGATATGTAATACAGAAAATGTATTTATAAATATTTCGATGGAAGATATGTATAGGATGGGGCACTGAAATGGCCGATTTTCAAAGATAGATTTTCTCAGTCGTAATTAATAAAAGAATTCTCACTAAATATTAGTTCAAATATAATATGCCAATTAGAAAACATGAAACAGTAGAGTGATGAACAACGTGCATATGCGATAAAATAATTTTACAAAAATAATGACAGTTACGTAGACGCACAGCGTTCATTTCGTCTTCATTTTAATCTTAAACGCCATGATTCAGTACCATCGGCTAAGGCTATTAAAATATGGTTAACTAACTTTGAAGAAACGGGTTTAGCATTAAAAAAGAAACCTTCGCGTAAAAAAGCCATTTGCACACCTGAAAATATCACTGCTGTCAAGTCCACTCTCACCGTGTATTGGAAAATATACTAAGTAGGCTAGAAGAGTGTTTGAAAAGAAATGGCCATCATCTTGAGGACATCATTTTTAAAAGATAAATGGCATGTTATATACTTCATTTTAATAAATAATAATTAATTTTTATTTTATAATTTATCTTTTAAAATCGGCCGTTTCATTGTCCCACCCTGTATTAAAGATTGTTGTATTAAATTGCATTAATAAATAATATTTTTTTTTTTTTTTTAGGGTGGTGTTTAGTGTGGAAGTTGTATTTGTCAAAATTTAAACTAGTCCGAGAACTTTTTTCTCAGCAAGCACCAGAAGTTGATAACTCAAGTAAAACTCAAAAGACTCTTTAAGTACCTAAGCTGCCAAAAAATGAATATTCGCTGTGCTAAACCAGATGACCTAATGAATATGCAACATTGCAATCTGCTTTGTCTTCCTGAAAATTACCAAATGAAATATTACTTCTATCATGGATTATCATGGCCCCAGTTGAGCTATGTGGGTGAAGATGAAAAAGGAAACATTGTGGGTTATGTGTTAGCTAAAATGGAAGAAGACTGTGAAGATAATCCCCATGGACATATTACATCATTGGCCGTGAAACGATCTCATAGACGATTAGGTCTTGCTCAAAAATTAATGGATCAAGCAGCCAGAGCTATGGTAGAATGTTTTCAAGCCAAATATGTATCGTTACATGTACGTAAAAGTAACCGGGCTGCGTTGAATTTATATACTAATACATTGAAATTCACTATTTCCGAAATTGAACCAAAATATTATGCCGATGGTGAAGATGCATATGCAATGAAAAAAGACTTGTCCCATTTCACATTATTGTGTGCTGATGATGATATACCAAGCAGTGACTCTTTGTCCAATTCAATGAAAAAAATTGAAATTGAATCTAAATAAACTGTATATTATGTGCTTTTTCGTATAATATTAAAAATTATCAATTATAATAATGTTTGATTTTTATTTTTAATAACTATTTAAAATTAATTAAATACACCAATATGTACATCTTGATATTTAAGATACCAAAATTAATGTTATGCATTCTAAGGAAAAATATCTAGCCATTTTAGATTTATTATATTATTTTATACGTAGCCATTAATCATATTTCTAAATTGGTGCAAGTATAATAAACTACTACTGAATATTGTATTAAAAGGTTATTGAATATTAATCAACTTCATTAATGTTTCATCAAACAAATAAGTAAGGTGCTGCTTTTAACAATTTAAAAGTTTGCATAAATGTAGACACGTACAAGTAATAAACATAATAAATTCTGTCAATTTTTTGTTTTCTTATTAGTCTATTACTATATTACATAAATATTCATGATACATTACATAATATACATATTACTGTTGAAATATTGTACAAATACATTTCTAAACTTAAAAGTTAAGTATATTACTTAATCATTTTTCATTTGTTTTATTTAAACGAGTTAGAAAAATAATCAATAATGTAATGATTCTGCCCAATTTATTAATTTATTTTTATTTTTTTACTGTCATTGTTAAAAAAACATTACAGCTAATGATTATATATGATATGATATGATAATATATATTAATAATATGTTAAGATTTTCTATGAAATTATCAGAACAGAAGAATTTATGGTTTTTAAAATAAAAAATAATTATTTAGGGGACAATACTATTTAATAATAACACAAGTTAATTAAAAGTGTTCCTCTATTTCAAAAAACAACATTAATCCGTGTCAAGAGTAGTATCATAATATTGTATTAATAGTTTTAAAATATATTACACTTAAATTTCTACATTTTTATGAAATCAAATGAATTTCAACCAAGAAAAGTTAATTTAACCATACACCGACATTATTAAAAATTATTTCAGTAGGTAACCTTGATTAAAAATAAGAAAAACAACCAAGTATATTATTGTTAGGTACATTATATAATTTATTCTCATTGTATTTTTAATAAACAATTGTGTTAAACATTGTTATACTTAAAAATTTGGTAAAAATATTGCTTGATACATGGAATGTTAAATTATTTAATAATAATAATTGTTTGTACTTAAAAAGACAGCATAATTGAAAAAAGTAAAGTATTAAAGTTATACATTTCAATACAATATTAATTATAAAAGTAAAAAATTATGGTTGGGTTACTTATATTGTTTAATACATTATTCAATGATATTCATAACCCATTTCCAAATGATCTAATTATTAAATATTATTATAAACTATCTAATATAAAAAGATATAGTTCTTAAATCATATTAACACATCATGTTAAACTAAATATATTTTATAACTTAAATAGTTATTGATAAATATAAACACAGTTCATCTATTAATTAGACATTTTTAAAAAAAATAATAAATACTATTGCACAACCAAATTACAATAAATAAACACTGTTAATTGTTTACAAAGAACAAAATAAGTTTTATGAGCTATAGAAATAAATCAAAACCACAATAAAACACCATTTCTAAATAAAATATGTCAAAAATAATAACACTATCAAAATGATTTTAATTACAATTTTTTAGAACAGTTTTAAAATCAATATAGTGAAACCTCTATAAATTATAATCGTCTACTCATACTAAGAAATATACTGTGAAAAGCAAGTTTTTAAAACTGAACATCAATTACCAACAAGGCAATCCATATGTTAACGATATATCGATATCAAAGCCATACAATTGTCAATTACGCACACACAAGTTATCCCTCAGATATATTTCTTAACTTGAATAAGTATATTCATTATATTTGGTTAACATGCAAGTTCTTCACCAATTGTGTGTAAATAGAGGTTTTACCAGAGTATGAAAATGATTAGCAATTATTATTTATAAATTAAGAGATGCTTTTAAAATTAGCAGCCAAACAGGTATCTTAAATTACATTTCAACATTGGGATCAATGAATAAAAAATTGAGATTCATTTTACATAAATACTATAAAAATATACAAAATAAAAATAATACTCACACAAAAAATATAGGAACAAATTAAAATCACAGGATAAAATATAAATATTTGTAAAAAAGTATATACCTATAAAAATATTAAAAACACCAAAATAAAAAAAAAATGAAAAAAAATTAAATAATATTATATTAAATACTTGACTGGTTACACATTTTTTTCTCTAAATCCAGCATAATATAATATGTAAGAATATCTTACCTAAAATCACAAAATTTTATCTCACAATGGGATATATTCCTAAATTACAATACACAGTATATAAAAATTATTATTAGAATCTAATAATTGATAAAGACTAGATTTATAAAACAAAAATTATATAGAAATACAAATGTCAAATTCACAGCTACCTTGCATTTTATTCAATAATTTGGCATAAAAGAAGTATTATTTTATTTTTAAAACAAAACATTTTTAAGGAAAATTAATACTTTTTAATTGTGTAATTTAAGACATAATTAATAAATTAATTGCACATATTTTCAAGTTAATAAGTTAAAGCACATGATTTAAGTTTAAAAAAGCCAATGATAAATGGATGTGTCCATCTTATAGAATGAATAATAACTAGGACTCATCTGTTCATGCATTTACACATGAATCTTGCAGTTATATTTAATGCTAGATGACATAGAAATCCATCTCAATATACCATAACTGAATATGTGAAATTTTATCATGAATTTTTCTATTTTACTGGGCGTATTATACAAAACATTGATACTTCTATTTATGTTTATTATTCATAATTTTGATATTTCAATTAATGTTATTAAACCTATTATGTAAGTATGTGCCTTTTTCTTATAGGAATACCATAAAAAAAACCTTAATTTGTTGTAAAATGACAAAATGCTCAAACCAATCTTTTATAATTTTTCATTATATAAAATGTATTTAGGTAATTGTAAATTATTGCAACAATGATATTTATGAATTTATGATTCAAAATTCAATTTTTTAAAACTCTTAAGTTAAGAAATAAAATATAAATTTTAAATATACGAATAGACATAATATCTTGTTATTTCAAAATTTGCATATTTTTTCTGCGCAAATTTTAAGAGCATAGTTTAAAATGTTTAATATAAATCAATGTATATTTATAAACTTTTTAAAGCATTTTTTAGAGCATTAACTTACAAACCCTTGTCATAACTTATTAGTTTTATGTTATTACCATTGTACCAACTACCAATTAAGCTACTTGTACACAGTTAGTCTTTTTAAATACTACAATATTATAATTATTGTAAGTACTCAAGGGAAAAGTTTTAACTTTTAATTTATTTGAAAAAATAAAGTATATACGTCTTCATCTATATTTTATAAAGAGATTTATGCTATGATTTAATTCAATTAATGTTGTTCTTGGAACATCCTTGTTTATAAAAAGCAGGAACTTTATTGTATTTATACTGAATTAAAATAGTAATTTTGAAATATATATTTTTGTTGAACAATAAAAATCAGTTGAGCATACTGCTTTGAGAAACTATTATTTTATTTTATTTTTAAAAATTAAATGAATAAAAATTGTAAAAATAGAATAAATTTTTTTATACTTAAATTTGAACATATCTTTTCATTTTCAACATTAATAATTAAAAAATGTTTTGAAGTATGAATTTTTTCTATTCATCAATCTATTCCAAAAAGCTTGTTAAGTACTTAGCATATTTTCTTAAAAATTTAACTAAATTTCTTCAAAACCTATAGTTTTATTATTTTTATAAATAAAACCATATATTAATTGTATTTAGCTATTATTGTATAGTATGGTAACAAATCTTTAGACATTTTCATAATATATGAAAAACCTCTATTAAAACCATATTTATATTAACTGTTTGATTTACTAAATTAATATTCCAATAACAAATTATTTAGCTGAGTAAAAATACAAAGAATATTAAGAAATAAGCATACATACTTGATATTGTAATTATATGAAAATCTAAAATATGAATTATATTCTAGGTACCATACAAAATTCTAAACTACACTATGTTCAGTATTAATACTGTTATTACACTCAGTTCTCTCAAATTAATTTCCAATACAATAATGTTGACTAATGACCAGTAAAAGCAATTATCAACTAGGTACCAAAGAAGTATTTTCACGCTGCCACTAATTTACAAGTTATTATTGTCTACTTTATGAACTTTAAAGTGTGTTAAAAATATTTTAAAACAAATTTACTCATATTTCATGAATTGAATGTTAATATAAATAGTCACCATCACCGAATTAATAAACATATATTATATTTAATTCTAGAGTTAATTAATAGTACAAAGTTAGCAGTAACCATCTCTCAATAAAAATTCCACACTAATGATAAAAACCAAATATAATACATACTATGTTCTATTTGTTTTCAAAACCGATATTTTAAGATCATTCACAATATGAGATACTTCCACAACAGCGTCTGCCATTTCTTGTACAGCAGTTACACTAGGGAATAGTTGAGCAGCTCTTTTTGATTTATGAACAACTGTTGAAATACCTGCAGATAAGGCACTGGAACATTGCTCTACATGATTTTTTGCTGTTGATTCTTCTACATTTCGACATATTATATCACCAACAACAACCAATTGGTGTGCAATTAATATTATAAACTTGAGTTTCAAAATAAACACTGGTGGAGGATGGTTCTCTTCGACAATTTGTAAAAACTTGGTAATGTGACTAGTTAACAAATCTGATTGACTAACAATTTGATGACTATAGAAATTGAATACCTAAAAAAAAAGTTTACAATGTTCATTATATACTAAAATTGTTACTAGCATTAAATCAATAAAATATAGTCTTAACCCTGTTGAATACAGCTTATTTATAAAAACATAATATAATATGTATACATACATACATACATATATATATATATATATACACACAGTAAAATGTTTTAATTACATAGTTAGGTCAATAAAATACATTTCTTGTTACACTCAGCATCTTATAGTTAAATACACCACAAGAATTTTTAACAATTACAAATTAAATATTTACATTTGAAATAATAAACAGTATTTTCAATACAATAAAAAGAAAAAAAGAAAAAGATATAAAATCTTATCACAATATATTTACATGAAATATGTACTTTGTACTAAGATAAAAAGTTGAATACATAAAAAAACGAAAAACTGCAAAATAGATGTATCTTACCGACATTAATTATAGAATAATAAAAACATTAAAATAAATATTATTAAAATGATAAATTACTGATAGTTAATTGTTTATATTGTTTATTTGTATTCAATCAACTTACAAATTAAAAAATATCTTACTCTTTTATCTTTACTCGTAAGGCCAGAAGAACTATTAGTTATAATTGAAGTAGTACTTGATGCGCTACTTATATTTGACTGTGGCTTTATTCCATTATCATTGCCTATATATTCATAATCATCTTCTTCATCTTTAGTAGATAATATTTTTTTTTTAAATAAAAGAGTAGAATTTCCCTATAAAAAAAAAAAAAAAAAATGTAACATTGAAGAACTAACTTATAAGTAAGATACAAAATATTATAAAATGCCCTTCATAAAATTTGATCTGTTGGTTTTTAATCTTTTAAATTACACTGGTTTTAACGTCAAATCAATAATGTGTTATTATTTACATACAGGACACTAAATTTATTTATATAAAACACATGTAAGAAATTATTTTAGAATTTATAAGCTATTATGTTCTGATATGTTAGTGGCATAAACTAAATTTTAATTAAAACAATGAAAACAAAACCAACCAAATCAGATAATTTCTGTTATCTGTCACCCACTAATTAAGGAATATTATTTTACAATCAGTAGGTTGTTTTTACAATAACACCACAGAAACACAAAAATATTGAAAAAAAAATGTCATAGTTAACCTTAATGTACGAACATGGAAAAGAGAGTGTGTAAAAAAGAAGTAATCACACTCAAAAATAAACAACTACACCAAGGTTTTAAGTTAGAACTAAACACAGTATTAAAACCAAATATAAATAAAAATTTGAGTTGTTAAAAACTATTTTTATTATTATTTATTGAATTTAAATGAAACCTTAAGAAAAAAAAGTCTAGTTATAATGAATTTCTTTTCCTTTTTTTAACATAATATTTTAGATGGGTTTTAACCGTGAAAATACCTTCACTGAAATCTAATCAGTCCTTCGTCAAAATAACCATGTCATCAAATTCTCTTATACTTCAAGTTATGTAACAGATTGAGAATACATTATAAAGTTAATGAAATTTGGAAGATTTAAAAATTCAAGAAGAAATTGCTAAAAAATTATCAAAATGTATACTGAATTAAGTAATAAATAATAATATTTCAAGTTTACATTGGGTTAAGAGGCTGTTAAAATCATTAATATTAGTATATTACCTTAATAAAAGATGTGATCTGACGTATATCATCAGTCAATAATTTGGCACATGAAATTAACTGATCTAACGCATCTTCAGAATATTCACACTCAATATTTGAATCCCTGTTTAAAATATCTGGTCTCCATCCATGACAATCCAAATTATTTGTTGAATGATGAATTATTTTATCAATTTTAACTAAATTAAATACTAAAGGATGAAGTTTAGTTGAAATCCCTATAATAATTAAAATTAATAATTATACATAAAACCTTTTAATTTTTAATTAATAAGTTAATAACAATTAATACCTATTAATAATTATACCTTTATCACGTGCATTTACAGCATTTCCTAGACAACCTTCGGAAAATTCAATAAATTGATGTAAATTACTTTTAAGTCGCGAAGAAGTAATTTTTATGTCCGAAAGGTTGGATTCTAAATTTCTTATATTTCTCCAGTTTGGTCCAACATAATTTAAAAGCTGAGTAGTATTCAAAGATACATCTGATGTTAATCTATCTAAACGCTCTAATGCATTACTAAGGTCAAGAGGTAGTTCTTTTGGTTGTAGTAAACTACTTGATGGTACATCATAATCCTAATTATAAATTAAAAAAAATAAAAATTAGTACAAACACTAACTTATATTTATATGTTAATTCATACTTGGCAATTTATAGATAAACTCTGAAATTCAGAAGGAAAAGAAGCTAATAATCGGGTTTTAGGAACATCATAGTCTTGTGCGATACTAGACCGATTAGATTCGCTTCCGCTTGCACTACTGCAAATACCACCAGTTGATAATGAACTGATTGAACTACTTGGAGTAACTTGTATATTTAGTGGTCTAGGTATATCATAGCTTTCTTTTGATATAGGAGGATGCTGGTTTGGTAGAGGATCATAGCTATCACTACAACAACCACTGCTACTTCCGACACTACATGGTCGTTTTATATAATCACTAGTTATACGATCTAATGCTAAAAAAATGTAGACATTTTAAAAATATAATTTTTCATAATAAAATACTATACTAATAATTTACATACTATGATTGATAGGTGGAACATTATAGCCATTAGAATCAACTGTTTTTTGAGGTGTATCATATGAAAGGAGGTCAACCAATTTTTGCTGTGACGTCACCTATTTATAGTTACATAACAAAACACAAAATCATTATTAGAGATTTCTAAATATATTAAAACATATATGGATAATTTCTATTTACTTTATTCAGATTTGCATGCCAGATTTGATGCTTGTTTTCATTACTGAAACTATTTTGATCTTGAGCACAACTTGATATTATTTGAGGTTCAATCACTTCATAGACACCAGGTATTAGTCTTAAACGATTTCCAGGACATATTCCCTAATAAAAATGAAATAGTAGGATAAATCTTATAAAGATGATTGATTTGAATGCAAAACCTACTTGACGGCCTCGTAACGAACATAACCACCATCCTTCAAGACCAGATGTATTTTGTTCTAATACTGTTAATATATCATCTTTTCTAAATGCTAATTCATCGGGTGCTTCAGCAATGTTATCATACATGGCTCTAGCAATACAATTCTAAAAATAAATAATATTTATTATATTCAAATTAATTCAAAATATGCAGTAAAACTTGAATAAAATAGAACTAAAAACAATATAAATGAATTAATACTCAAGGAATAAGTTAAATTTTATGAACTTGCTAGAACTAAGAAAATTGATCATTACACATATTTAAATATTTAATTTTTTTATTTCAAATAATATACCTTAAACACATTTTAGTAAACTTGGATATAAAAATTGTATGATAAATAAAATGGTATAAAATCAATGGTTAAAATACAAAAATAAAAATGAAATATTATAACTTCAAATTTATTTTATCATAAACTAATATAGTAAGTAATCTAATGATGCTATAAATTATGTTAACAATTTAATTTCACTGTTCGTTTGTTCATAAATAATAACTAGCAAAATTTTTTTAGTTTTCAGTTGTGCAAATATAATAATGGAACGAATCGCGTCAAGAATAAATAATGTTACTATGGTCTAGTGTCCCAAGAACGATAGATTTTCAGTAAAAATATTTTAATTGCATACGGAACGGATACTCACTGTATATCCATTATTTATTGTACCATTGGATTGTAATTGTAGCATTTTGTGCATTATAACGTATCCTTCATAGGTGTGTGGTGATTATCATTAATAGACTGTGTTTCCATTTCACACTATTTACATTAGGAATACCCTCGATCATCGCTCGGTTTTGTGAGCTTGAGTTTTGTGACTAATTGTTTTTGCAACGAATTATCTAGGTTTTTGCAATAGTTGCGAAACATCGTATGAATTGACATTTTTCTTCGTCTCTCCATGACTCATACCATAACCATGAGTCACGCGCGCGCCGCGAAGACAGTATCGACGTATCGCCGTTCACGATTAATATTAAAAATTATCATATTATTCTACGGGCTATATAATTACATATTATATATAGATTATACAATCTAGTATCAACAGTCGATCCACCGATCCACAATTGGATCATCGCAGAAAAAATTTTTTGTGATTCATGATGTCAAAAATGTCCACCAGAGTGAATTACGTCTAGTCTAATCCCTATCATCTTATCAGTTACGAGTTATCGTTGATAAAAAAACGATTCATGATAATATAGTAATATACGGCAGTATTGTGAAATATGGTTATGTGATTTGAATTTTTATTAAATTTTATAATTTTATATTATTTTATTTTAAATATAACCATGTTTAATTGCCAAGTTTGTGATGCTAAATATGAATCAGTGTCTGGTTTAAATAAGCATTTAAGAACAAAACATAAAGATACTCCGAAAATTAAAAATTTATATTATTGTAATGACTGCGATGCATCATTTGATTTGAAATCTAATACTATAAAACACACTAAGACTCATTTATATGGTCAGAATAGTATGTTCTGTTCAAATACAAATTGCACAAAATCATTTCCATCTATAAAAGGATTAATTGTGCATTTAAAATCTCATAACATTAATATCGAGCCCACAATATTAAATTTTAATGCTATAGAAGGTATATTAATTTATAATTACATTATATATCTGTTAACAATTATTACTGCTAACTTATTGCTTATTATGTACTCAGTGATTTAGCTTAAAGTATTTGTTTTTACTTTTATGTTTCTGTGGACATGTATGTATTATTATTACAAAATTTTTCAATCACTAGTCACTACTACAAAGTATCGTTACTCATAAAATGTTTGTTCAGTATTAATATTGTTTAAATGTTGTAGGTGATTTATATTTGGTTAACATTTATACTCTTGAAAACTCTAATTTAATTGTTTCCTGAGAAAATTGAAGATGAGTGGAGGACAACCTTCATTTGTTAAAACATTTGTAGCATATTTAAGTATTTACATTTTCTGATGGTGAAAAACAAAATCTTTTAATTATATAATTATATTAAATTATACTGGGGAAATGTTGCAATTACATAAATAATAATAAAGTTACCATAACATTACTGAAAAGTGTAACTATGTTACAACCCAACACTGATTATTATACAATTCTTCATTTATCAAGTTAAATGCTTATTTAAACCAGATACTGATTCATATTTAGCATCACAAAATTGGCAATTAAACATGGTTTTATTTAAAATAAAATAATATAAAATTATAAAATTTAATAAAAATTCAAATCACATAATCACATTTCACAATTTACTGCTGTATATTACTATATTATCATGAATCGTTTTTTTATCAACGATAACTCATAACTGATAAGGTGATAGGGATTAGACTAGACGTGATTCACTCTGGTGGACATTTTTGACATCATGGATCACAAAAAATTTTTTCCTGCGATGATCCAATCGTGCCGATCCAGTTCTTTGCAGTGATAACAATAAGAAAAAAATATTCTAATTTTTTAAATCCAAAACTGCCAACTTAAAAAAAATTACTACAACTAACTGCATGACCAATCAAATAACAAAAAAATTCCCAATTTCTAAATTATTTATTTTTCAATTTAAAAATTTAAAAATATTTATTCAGCGTATGGTTTATTTATATTTATTTCTTGCAGCCACCTTGTGGCCTGCAGACTGCAGTTCGTTACTATGCAATGTTCAAACTAATCATGAGATGTTAGAGATTAGGTTATATAAAACTGTACCGTCTGTGATAGCTGGCCATACACCATCGAGTTTTTGACGAATTTAGTCCTCAGTGGAATGAGTAAAAAGTACTCTCGTTAGTGGTTCATAAAAGCATATTGCAATCAAATAATTTTTTATTATTCTGTGATACCATAGAACATATTAAAAAAATTTCAAAAATGCAATTTATTGACAGGGACACAGGGTATATTATTGTGCTTCCATTCCCCTTGTATCTAAACCATATTGCATTAGATAATAAACTTGAACAACGAAAAGGGAACAAATAAGAACACACATCATTTCTAAACTTATATTATATTTATATATTTACCTATTACATTTATAGTATCCAAAGAAATTTTCATTGATGTAAAACCACTAATACCAAAAAAAGTCAAAATTCAAAATTAAATTTATATTTAATTAATATTAATATAATATTAACAAATATTATATTTTATATAATTATAATTATACTTATATTTAAATTTTTTCAGTGGACTTTTTACCTATAAGTTTTTTTCTGTGATTTGTTCGAAGGATTCAGTCGTTATAATAAAAAAAATCCAGCAAAGTAAATCCTACAACCTTCGGATCAAATCTTTTAGTTCTCCACTAATTAAAGAGACTGGAGCCGATGGCTTTGATTGTTTATACTATCGTAAAATATAATTTGTTGATCTATTAATATTTTTACATCAATTCTTCCTATTTTCCCTGTTTTTTAAGCCAACTTTTTACCCACTTGACCTGGTAAGACGGACCAAATTCATTGGAAAACTCCTCATTAATAAGCGAATTTAATCCGTTGTAATATTTGGTTCTTGATAGTGGACGGATTTTTATTTTTACGTTATAGTGAATACAACGAAGGACTTATTGTACCAGCTAATAGCTAATAAATCCCTACTTAACCCTATTCCTATCCATACTAATATTATAAATTCAAAAGTACCTCTGTGTCTGTGTATCTGTTTGTTACGCTTTCACGCCTAGATCACTGAATCGATTTTCACTGCCGACGGTGTAGAGGGAAAAGCATCAGTAATAGATCATCATCATCCATCCGAACGGGTACTGCCTAGTGCCGACCTGCACCGGCCAGACGAGTTACGACTTCACGATCGTGTGTCGCATATGCGCTGTAACGATTTCGATTTGTTTATATTATTTTATTTTACTAGCTACTAAGTATACACTATACCTAATTTTAAATATTTATAGGCACCAGAAACGGAACGTGTTGTATTCACAGGAGTTTTTGCTTTCGTTAATGTTCTTCGGTAAAATACAGTAGTTTCGTTTAATATAGGTATTATATAAAGTTCTTCCGGATATATTTTTATTTATTTTTATATAATTATATGTTAGGTATTTTACTTATTTTTTAATATTTCGATATACAAATGCAAATACAATCTACCAGAGCTCGCGCTGCAAAGGTTGCTAGAATCCAAGAATCTGAGCAGCAGATTCAAAGCCGTTTGATTTTAGACACCAAGTGTCACATACTCACATAGTTCAAAGAGCTGCTCTGAGACTGTAGAGCAAACTCGAACACGTTGGCTTTCAGTTGCCAAGCGTCACGCAGCTCAAAGGGCTGCAGAGTGCAGAGACTTTGTGCAAACTCAAGCACATCGGCTTTTAGATAACGAATGGCACGCATCTCTGATAGCAGCAGAAACCCATGAAGGGTCACAGAGACGACGTATTATGAATGCAGAACAATCACAAAGGAGACGTGCGTTTTACACGTAGAACATAGGAGACATTACAAGATGTTAGCTTTGATTATGACCCATTGATCGACCTTTAACCTCTACCCATGAATTAGAAATTAGTTTTCATAGGGTGAATGAATAAAAAGTATAGACATTATGAAACACTAAAATGGAAAGAAGAAACACCGCGGGTATGTAATGTTGTCCCGGTGCTAAAGTTTCATGTCTATTAATTTAATATTATACCTGCAGACTTATAAGCTTGTTAAAATTATTTTTATGGTCAATATAAAAGATGGTCGCAAAGCACTATTTAAAAATAAACATTTTTATCATATTGTTCAAAATCATATTTCTATATTATGAAGCAGATAAAATACGGAAGACTAATATTCAACTACTACATCCAAAATCTTTTAAAAAAAGGAAGATAAACTGTTCAATTAAAAATAATAGCATATTGCTGAAGATTTATCAGTAAAAAGTACATACCTAACCTATTTATAATATTACCGAAGTAACTATCATTCTTTTGTTTTATATATATATATATAAATGTTGCACTCCGAATAATATTTTTTTAACAGTAAACAAACATTTGTAAAAAAACTTTTATTTACCTTTAAACAAACAATGCACATTTTTAAATTTTCGTTTTAAATTACGTTATTTTTATATAATCATTACCTAATCACTTATATATTTATAGATTATAGCTGGTTATTATAGACATTATAGATTTATTTTTATACACCTAATCAAACTTTTAATATTGTTAATATCTACCAAGCGGATACCTACTTCATTGCATTTATTTTTCAAATATTTTTAATGAACAATAACTATTTAATTTTATAGTTTCCATCCAGATGTAAATAAAATATGAATTAATTATAAGCTTATCATAAGTGCAATATTATATAGGTAGTACCTATTATAAACTTGTGATTAATAAAAGTTGAAATAGGTTATAGGTATACCCTTTTTTCTCTTTTATCACATATTTATACCTTTTTTATGATTATAATTATTAATACTTAGTAGTTTATCACAATATTATAGGTACCTATAGTACGTACCTATTATAAATTTAAAAAAATTAATGTGGTCAGTTCTCTAAAGTCAAAAGCATCTTTTGATTAATTGTTTATGTAACAGATACTAATAACGAAGATAACTATTAGGTCAAGTAAACATGAACTCTCAAATGAAAATAAAAAAATAAGTATTTTATGTATGAAAATAGAAAATTAAGATCTTAAATTTCTCAATAGAGGCAATGACTATGGTATTTAATCTATTCTACGGTAGAAGCTTCCAATTGTAGGATATTATATTTTATACTTGTATTATTTTATTATCCATTAGATTAAATAAATCGTATTTAATTTATTAGGTATATTCGTAACATTTGACAGAAATATTCAAGTATAGAATGCTACCTTCAATAGTAACGTCGGTGCACAGTGATACAAGACGTCATTTTACCATGAATTATATTAAAGGAATTTTATTATCTATGAATTTCATGCGACCAAAGCTTAATACCTATATTTTATACTTCTATATAAAGTATATTAATATGTTTTCTCTTTAATTAAATAATCTATTCACTATAGGAAATACTATAACATTAAATTTTAATAAGCCAATACTTACAATATTACCTAAACTGTACTTATATTATAATTTATAACAATAAAACTTAAAAATATTTAGTTAATTGTATCTGTACTATTGAGTATTGGCCGGTATTATTGGGTCGTCCGTTTCTAATCCGTAGGTATTTATAATTTTCATATTTAATAATTTATAAATTTACAACTATAGTTTTGAAATGGTAATATACGCACAATGGGAAAAAACTTCAGTCTACCGAGTACAGATTACAGAATATAGTCCTATATTGGCTATATTGAATATCATTAATTTCTAATAATTCATCATTTTATATCATTTATAGTATTTAATATAATTGAATTTAAAAGGTACTAACATTGATTAAAGACGAAATAACGTTTAATACGTTTATCCAATATTCTGCAATGTTACCGATAAACAAAAAAATGTATGAAATCACCACAATAAGATAAAATTATAATCATTATACAGACATACAGTAATACATAATATTTATGATAATTGATAACCTATAATACTGTATTACTATATGCATAGTATAGTTTATAGCTGAAGTAGCGGATCTAAAGCTCATTTGAGGAGGGGGCGAGTTTGAATCATATAGAATTATAGATACTTGTAAGTAGGTTACTAAAAACACATTTCCGGGAGGAGAGGAGTCCAATTTTGTTTTAATATACTACACATTTACATTTTTTACATTTAAAGTGTTTTTTAATAATAGCATGAAATTCTGATCATTCTGGACTACTGGACACGTCCCCAGTTCAATACTTCTTTACTCATCCGACACTTAAGGATACAAGTTTTCAAAAATAAATTAGTTTTCAATAATCCCATATACTCAACATTCTTCTATTTACTAAATAATTAGAAATTAAATAGATTTGACTAAAAAATTCTTAAACTGTTTAGAAAAAGCCTAAAAATAACTATTTCAATATCTTGTATTCCTAATATTTTTTTATAAGGTTTTTATTATAGAAATTATATAAAATTCTTCGTTTCTTACTCATTAATCATTATTCAAATCCAAATGGTTTAGTAAAGCTTGATAATTTGGTACTCCTATTAAACTATTGTTAACATAGGTATAGTTAAATTAATTATTATTTATTATTATGTACTATTATATGGTCTATATGTAAAATGCAAAACTGAAAATAAAACTATTCAGCATTTATCAATCGATTTTTTTTTCACAGTGAAGAAAATATTTAATTTATTTGGTAATAATAAAATGATAACAGTAAAGCGATTGTGCTAAAACAGTAGTGCTGATTGACAGTAAAATCACAGATTTTCCATGATAAAACGATTTTAGTCTGTTATTGTATCTAAAATCAAAAACTATAACGGTTTATAACAATAATTGTAATTTGTAGTTATAAGTTATAATTAAGACTATAAGGGACTTCATGGCCTTCATGCTCTAAAAAACCTTAAAATCAATTTTTAATCAATTAATATTATTTATTATTTTCATTTATTCTTCTTCAACTTTAAGGAAAATCAATAGTTTCTATTATTATTATGCATACCTATTGTGTTTATGAACTAGTAATTTTGAAAATATTACCCAAATGTTCAAATGTTTAAGAATTTTTAACCATTTCAACCTTTTATTTTGAAAATCCATATTAAATATAGTATAATATGTGTAAAATATGTGAAATATATACTTAAAATAAGAATATAACAAAATATTCACTTATAAGGAAAAAAGGGCTAAATATGCAAAATAAAAATGATTGTCTTAACTCCTATTTCAAAAAAGTTCAAGTAACAAATAAAAGTCCTAGGGGGGGGATGATCGGCACGTCGCTTACATCCCTCAAATCCGCCACTGGTATAGGTTATTTATATAGTATAGGTTAATCATTTGAATTTTTTTATGGGAAGTCTTAGTAAATTTCGATGATTATTAAAAGAGATATTGGAACATGGAACTCGAATAATTTTAATGGCTTTCTTGTTTATACATATTGACTATTACCAAGAACCTTCGCTTGAAGAGGAGCATACTACGAGCCGTTAAATTAATATTTCTTTGAAATAATTTTACAATTTAATTTTGATCTACTCTTGGTCCCCTGATTTCTGGAGAACTGATATTGATAGTTTCCATATTTTCATGAAAGAGCCAACAGATACAGTATTATAATTCTTATGTCCTTATGTATAAGAACATACTAAGCATTTATGTTTGATTTAAATCTTGTACGGTTCAGTCAATCAAGGCAGTGGCGTAGCCAGGATTTTAAAATGGGGGGGGGCAAACCCAAAATACTAAAAACAAAAACAACAATTAACAATAACAGTTTACATTTTTATTTTATCATAATTAAATTAAAATTTAACTTTATTTTGACCAATCTTATAGTAATAAACGCCGATGAGATTTTGAAGAAAAAACTTTGACTACTTCTTCTTTTGTGATTTTTTCGAATTTATTTACCTTTATCATAGTTAAATCATTAAGTCTCTCTTCATTCATTGTTGATCGTAAATAATTCTTTAATAAATTAAGAGTTGAAAATGTGCTTTCTGGTGTTGCTGATGTAACCGGTAAAGTTGCAAATAATTGTAGTAGTAATTTTACATTGGGTAATACATTTTTACAATAACGTAATGCTTCTATAGCTGAATCTGGTTTTTCTGCTGTACTATCTTTCCACTGGTTTCGCCATATAGTTAACTCTGCTTTGAGGTTTATTAAAGCATTTTCATGAAGATCATTTTCATACAATGAAACAGCACTTAATATAGTCATTATTGTATGCACTAAAATTGGCAGGGATTAACCCTTCAAGTGCTATAACTTCTTTCAATTGTTGATTAAATCTAGTTTGTAGTTGTTGTAAAATACTATCAAGGAAAGGAATAAAAATTGATACTCGGTAGTATTCTTCAGAACTTTTTTGTATGTTTACTCTATTTATTTGCCTTCCACATACACGTGGCATTTTTATTTCAATATTTACTTTGGTAGCAATTGAAGTAACTTCATTAAATATATCTTTGAAATAACTGTCAACATCTTCACGAACAGCTTCTGAACCTCCCTTTACTACAGTGACATCATAGCTAAAACTTTTGATAAATCTTGTTTTTTTACTCTGCAGAATTTTACTCAAATTTATTGTGTAAGAAAAACAAGTAACCGTCACTTCTAACACAACTAAAAATTCACTTTTTGTTATAGCACACTCTAACATTGTAGCCAAACTTGATTTTTCTCTGCTTGAATCTCCACATTTTATTTCTTCTAATGCAGTAACAATATGCACACTACGTACGTATTTATACGTTTTTCATACGTATAAAATAAACAATATAATAAATTATACAAAAACGTTGATACAGCCGATGGGGGGGGGCATGGCCCACTAGCCCTCTCCATGGCTACGCCACTGAATTAAGGGTTTGATAAATATTATAGTCTAATCTTTTGCAGTGGCGTCGGAGAAGGGGTGGGCAGAGGGGGCAATTGATATAATCCAAGGAGGGTAAAAGTATAACTTTGCCCCCCCTTACCACATTAAACTTAAAGGGTATACAATCGTAAATTACATTTATTAATTAAATTTATACGTTTATGTATTCAAAGTTGGACTTAATTTCTAGAATGTGCGTAATAATGTTACTATTATTATTATTATCGATAAAAAATATGTATTTCTTTTATATTTAATTTATTACATTTATTTATATATTATAACTTTTGAATATACCGTCAGGTATAAAGTAAATATGTTTTATATTTTGTTTCAATATATAAAAGTATAAATATAATGTATTTAGATTTATATTATACTATAATTATATTAATACATTTATATAATTCTTAATTCTTATATTATAAATTATAATATACTGTTTATATCAACATCAAAAGAATAAAAATAATATTTAGAAAGGTTTTCTGTTATCAATTACAAATAAATATTTGATAGTTGGTTAGACTTTAATGTTTTGTCCTCCTCCCCTCCCTCATTAAAAATAGTTCCTGCGCTACTAATCATTTGTATAATATTATAAATTTATAAACTAGTTATAATAAATAATGTTAATTTTTTATATTTTATTCTTAGGTTGTCCTTGAGTAACTTAA
Source organism: Chaitophorus viminalis (assembly GCA_025469195.1). Taxonomy (NCBI): domain Eukaryota; kingdom Metazoa; phylum Arthropoda; class Insecta; order Hemiptera; family Aphididae; genus Chaitophorus; species Chaitophorus viminalis. The sequence continues at coordinate 41,094 of JAIPRK010000663.1, forward strand.
TTCATTATAAATGTTAATGTTTATAAAGTGGGTCACAAAATATGCGGGTAAATAATTAGTGTTGATTAAATTTGTTAACTATAAGGATTATACCTATTACCTACTCTATTTAAATATAACTAGAGACGATTCTCAAAGTTTAATTCTTATTAGTTAAACCAATACATTTGCACTAATTATTAAAGACAAGTAATTATATTAATTGTATTATGCTGACGACAAAGGTTTGTAAAATTTTTCCAAACCTTTTATTGGTTTTTATTTTGAGTTTCGTTTTGTATCGCGGATGTTCAAGATTAAACAATATTTACAATTAATAGGTACATTAAATGTCAAAATCAAAAAATTGTACACCATACAAAATACAAATATACTTAATTATTTAAAAAGTGAAATAATAGTCGCTTTCAAATGAATATGAATCTATTTTAAGTTTTAATAAGTATTATACCATTAACTACTCAATAATCAATCAAAATATGTCTGTTAATAACTTCTGTAAAACGTTTTATTTAATGAGTAGGTACTAAGTATATTATGTATCCTCAGCAGTCTACATGAATAGACAATCACCTGTATAGAAAAAATCAATACTCTAACAATAATGAAAGTTATTATATTGAATTTACACTAATTTTAACTTCTTGTCCATTCATTTTTGAAACATCGAAGTAATCTACTAACTAGTACTAAGTAGGAAATATCAAACATATATATATACGGTATAATATTCATAATATACATTTTTATTTCTGAAGCTATTATACTTTAGGTATTTGGTATATGCATAATATGGTATTATTTATGGAGCTCATTGTTTTTTGTATTTAAACATATTATAATATAACAAATTATTTTTAATAAAAAGAGCATGGCAATGTAGTAAGCCATTATTTCGTGAAGAGTATTTAAAGTTTTTGTGTTTGGTGGTGGTCATCGCCTCATCGGTATGACACCGCTTCGCAGTATACTGTGCGTGGGGACTCTTACATTTTATTATACGTCACAGAAAAATGTTTTGTTTCGGTAAGAAGTTATTACATACGACTCATACGAGTGTACAACTTTGTTTGAAATTTGAATATTGGGTATGGAACACATTTTGAACTTGATGAAATTGATTAAATACACTACTGCTAATCAAGTTATAATAAGACGAACCATCAACCAGTACTAATAAGAAATTTATGTGCACAGAATAATTTGTTTTACAGGTTTGTAATAAAACCTGTAAAACTAGTAATGTAGCGAAACGAACAATAGATAGCAGAATATATTTTATCAGTATAGAAGTGCGCGTTTGTCGGACGAAAAAAACAGATGATCGTTTGGATTCGGAGCTAAATCGCGGGTAAAAAAAGAATCGTGGAAAAACGGTGTATGCGTCGTCTGAGCCTTTTTCGGTTATAGTCACTTTGCTTTCATAAGAAGTAAACGTATCTTTATGTATACTCTATTGTTAGGTAGATACGCGTAATTCCGGTCGTCGGATTTGTGATTAATATAATAACTATTTTTTTTTACCGTTCAATCTAAAACATTACGTAATACGAAAAGGGTAATAATACAGTTTGATAGTTTTCGCATTTACAAGCAACGCGTCAGAGGATCCGTCCTTGACGACAGCGACGAACCGACGACCGTGGTTGCCGGTCGGTGCCGACTGCGGAAGAACGCGCGCGGCAACCAGATAGATAATAATGGAAATAAACGCGCGCGCTCGCGGACAGACAAAAGACGAACGCGCCAAACGCAATACCGATGAGTCGGGCAGCTAACGAGTGCGACACGTCGACACTACGACGTAATATATAAACATGAGTGCCTACATTCTACAAGACAACGCGGGGCACGTTCGACTAGACAAACCTTACAATATCTTGTGCAATTGTTATTATACTACCACGAATATCACAGTGTCCAATATTGTTTGTTTTCGCTCATTTATATTTGGATGGGCAAGATGCCCGATAAAAAATGATTATGAAGACGGTCAATGTAGTAGCGTACAATATTGGTCAATTATTGCTGTACAGCGTACCACTGCGGCGTCGAACACTATGTAAGGTCAGCAGGCCATCGCACGATCACTATTTTAAATATGTGGCTGGAGTACCAAGCCCCCCCCCCCTCCCGAGTGGTTTTCGTTTGACGTTTGCAGTTCAGAACAGAATATGCGTATGATCATTTAATGAAAATCGAGTATAGATAAATGAGTCCCCACGGGTAATAAATAATACGTGAAATTGTACATACTTCATAATCTGAAGGTTGAGGCCGTAGTATTATAATTCGGCTAGGGTATTTTTTTAGAAGTTCGGCGCCACTGGGTAAACTTGTTAAATTGGTTAATACATTTTTAAATATACATTGATCTATACGACTATACGTCATGAATTCATGATCATGATCTATAATATATTAATATGATCATAATTATCTATATACATTATCATGATCCAACTATCCAAGTGACGCGCGCAATCGAATGTGTGCAATGTATTATAATAATAATAATAATAACAGCACGCAGTACGCACGATAAACATTTTTAAATATCGTTGCAGCCAGCGCGCGCGGGCGACGGACACGGGTACGCAGCGACGACGGCGGCGTATCGATCCGTACGTGCTCCGCCCAAGAGTACCGTGGTCGCTTCAGCGGGGCCCCAGACCCAGAGTGTTACAAAATAATAATAATAATAATAATAAATAAATAAATAAACATCTGCGTATGTACGTGCGCAACGATAGAGTGGAAAATAAAATTAATTAAAAAAAAAAAAACAAATATCGCGCCGTCGCGCGTCGTTCGCGGACTCACGGAAGAGGATTGTAAGCCATTATTTTCTGTTTCTCTTTATCATATGCGCAACATAAGAATTTAGACGTTTTCCATTTCCAACGTACCGATTGATCGTTTAATGCAATAAGAATTTTGAAAACTGATTCGAATTCGTTGTAAAGTCTTCTTCAGATCGACTTTGCCACTTTTTTCATTTTGTCCTCCAAAATTTTACGAATTTGGAATTGAACAAATATCTAATAGTTTATTTATTTATTAACTTTTGGTTAATATGTACAGAATTGAAAAGTCGATCTAATAAAAAGACTTCACAACCAATAACGATTATGATAAATCTTATCGCAATTATTATTGATCGTTAGCGGGTATACGTTGGGAAATGGGAATAGAAAACGTGTAGAATCGTATGGTGGCGCGTGTGATGGACAGAGACGGAAGATCATGGCTTACAGTCAGCAGCCAGCAGGTACGGACGGCGGCGGCGTGTGCCGTGTGGATTGCCGCGAAACCGTATGCCGGGCGGGCGGGCGGACGGGAGGGACACGTTGTTCGGCCGCCGCCGCCGTCACCCATTGGCCCGGAACAGCTGATGGCCGTGACGTCACAAGCCGGACGCTGTGCGAGACGCCGCGTCCCCGTGCGTGCCGCTGCCGCCGACGATCGGCTATCCCCCACAATCCAGCGTGCAAACACACGCGTTTCTAGCAACACGGTCGCGCTGCGTCGCTTGGGCCACACGCCGACCGACCGACCGCCACCGCCGTCGTCGTTCCGTTTCGGTTTTTCATCGCTCCGCTCGCCGTTTGCATTCCCAGCGACCACTATATTCCGCATCACAGCTGACCGTGTGCGTGCGTGATCCGTCGCTCGTCGTCGTCGCCGCGCGCGGCCAGTGTTCTCTCATCTCTCGTGGACCCTCTCGCATCAACGGTCGGGGACCCAATGAACCGTGGACCTCTGGACGACCCAAGGTGCACTTGACAATATTATTATTGCACAACATGTTAATACGACTATTTAACGGACAATCGGTCGCCATCCAGTTGTGTATCTAGTACTCGGCCGGCACCACCCGCCCGTAACGAATGTAACGTTTTGTAAAATATATTCCGCTCTCATTCCAGTCGGTTATTATAACACATTAGTCACTCGTGGGTTCATTCTTGTTGCACTCATCGTCATCTCACCAGTTGCAGTTTTAGTTGTTTGTCCCCCGGAGTTCAAGGCGACTGTGCACGAGACACCGATATCGCTCCGAATACGGCAGATAGCCGATAACGGTTCACCTACTGCAGAGTATACGCGGACAACAGACGGACAGTTGTTCAGAGGTAACCGACACACCGTATTATTATAATTTATAGTGCACCAGGAAAGCACTAGATTAACATTGTTCCGTGTAGTGTGCAGCAGCAAGACTGGATGGCTCTCTAAGAACGTTTGTTTTTGGATTTGGAAACGTTTCGGAACTCGTACAGCACGGATATCTTGTGTGCAGCTGGTGATTGGTTTTCATTGTCGGTCGCTACATGGACGTAGTCGTCGGCATGCGCCCAGAGGTAAGTGGGTCAGGATCGTGGCTATGATATAAGTAATGGTGCAATATGTTCCACTTTTTTTCTCCTTTCATACGTTTTTATTTTATAATATATGTATATATATATATATATATATATAATGTTATTCGCCGGCGTTTCGTTTTCGTCCGCGACCGGCCCCCCTCCCTGCGGGGCGCGCTCCGCTGGCGTTAACGTCGTCGTCACATTTCCATATAACTTTCTCCCCCTCCCTCCGGACCGCCTGCCCGTGTCCGCGGTAGCGTTTCCAATTTAGACGGAATAGAAATAAAAAAATTAAAAAAAATGCCAACGCTCGGGGACGGCGGTGGCGGATAGTGGACGACTACAACATAATTGATCGTCTATCGCCGTTATTATACTCTCGCTGCGGCGAAAAAAATGGACCGCTCTACTGCAAATCATCATCCCCGTGGGCGTCCTTGGTCTCGCTGATAGTCCAGATCCGTCGAACCCGCTAGATTCACTACTAATAGTGTGTAATGTAAGTTGTACATTGCCTACATTCGACGATGAGGGGCACGCTCACGATCGCCGTGTGTCCATGTCGTCGTTATTAATATTATAATATTGTATAGTATTCGTTTTATTGAAAATAATAATAATAGTAATATGTGCCTAGTTCAGGGACGCCCGACTCGCGTAATCTTGTACTTGACATTAATCAAACAGTTTTTCGTGTAAAACGTAATCGTTGCTCTCGCGGGCGCACGCGCGCCGCGCACCAGGCAATGAGGGAGGACGTATAGGTAGAGTATAGCGACGGGCCGGGAGCGAGTGAGAGAGCGTGAATGAGTGGGTGGGCCAACGGAGCGGGTGAGTGAGAGAGTTCGCGTCGTCGTCGTGAGCCATGAGAGCGTCCGTCTGGTGCGTACCGTGTAAATGTGTAATACGTGCGCGCTAGTGCCGCTAGTGTTCCACTTCCATTAGCCACCAGTAGTGTGTACGTGCGCGCGGTACGCCGTGTGCCGTTTTTAACCGATTTTCGTTTCTCCTCAGATTCCGATTCCGGTTTCATTTCGTTCTCCTCTCTCGCCGCCCCTCGTTCTTTTACGGGTTTTCTATCGCAGTATTCATTATTGTCATATTTGTTGTAATACAATATTATAATTAATATTAATTCGATGTATTATCGTTACCAGACAACAATTATTGTAATTCGTTAATATCGTCGTTATCGTTTCATCGGTATTATATTGTAACAGTATTACTAATCTGCATCCACTACCTACCTAGTACCTATCTTCTGTCACCTACTGTTTCGTCGATGGCCACTAATAATATCGTCGACCACAGCAGCACGGTAAGCACGTCGGCAGCGGTGCGCATTTCAAATAACGCAACATCAATTATTTATATCATTGCAACTATTGTACTAATATAATATTGTTCGACTCGACACTCCGCTATGGTATTCAAGTATGGCCTATCGGTGTTGTAGTAAATCGTAAGCGCAGCTAGTCGGCCGGACCCCTATTAAATTATAATACGTAATTTGTGTAGGTATGTTGCGAGTTCGTACCTCCAAGTTACAGCTATACCTACCACTTGCGAATAACGGTGTGTAGGATTTAGGTATTGTGACGATAAATTATTTTTAAACGTGCCGGAGCGTGAACCTCGCGCGTCCTTTCCCGAATAACCGTCTCCCCGTCTCTTTTTTTTTTTCTTTTCCGTCTGCGATTTCCGTCGTATCTACCTTATAAATACGATTATAATAATACATATTATGTAAAAGATAATCATGGTACAAGAATTCTATAAGCATTCTTCAGTTTCTGCTACACCCGAATTCGATTGTCGTCGTTATCGGTAGTCGTCATATTTTACAGTACACCGTATTTTATGTTCAATTTCTAATAATAATAATTACACAAGTTTCAAGTTAAAAACAAAACGACGAATGTGTTCAAGGTTGACATTCATGGACGTTGACGTCGTATGTTGTATAGAGCGTACTATATTCCTCTACAAGTTTTAAAATAGTTACAGCTGGCTACTAATTATTATTGTTGTACGTATTATATATTATATTATATTAATACTACCTCGGTGTTAGATAAAGAAAAAGTGATTGTCTTCTTATTTATATGCATATTTTTTTTTGTAACGTTCAACTGTTGGGTATTTAAATAATATTTGTCTGAGGTTTTTGTTTTTCGCACAACCATCAGTACATTTGGCAATTTTGGCTACCTAGGTAAATGTACATTAATATATCTATATACATAATAAAATGAAACTAATTATAATAATGAGAAAGTTATTATTGCCTGAAGGTAAACCTCTCTCCCCTTCTATTTCTAAAATTTGGTGCCCTGTGTGATTGCAAATTGTGAATTGTTATTGACTGTTCATCTTGTATGTAAGTTAACATTAATGACAATTGGACTAAATTATTTTTGGAAACTGTTTTTTTAGGTACATGTTTTTGAATTTTACCTATATTGCCTGTATCATTGTTTTCAGAACCAACCAGAGAATTTGAAGTGGAATGTGGTGGCGAAAAATAATTTGGGTTGCGCTCGGCTAAAAATATTAGGTTTTCGAAAATGTATTAATGTTACTGTGAAATCTGCTGTCTATCATAAACTCTTGATTTGAAATACAATTTACAAAATATTTCAACAAACGAAGCGAGAAATTACAACTGAAAATGTCAAGTTTAACAATTTTTTATTTTTCAAGGATTTCCAACCATGTTGTATATAATATTATAATGCTCAATTAAATCTATTTTTTTTTAATTTTTAGGAAGCAGTAATTCTGTTTTTTCAATTAGTAAAATATTGTATATTGGCTTTTCTTCCATTGCCATGTTGAGGATTTGGGGTTTCCACTTGGTTTTAAAATTTTTTTTATCTCTTAATTATTGTGATCCATTATAAAAATAACCTATACATTTACTTGTAGAAATGACATTTAGCTGATATTATTCTAAGAGTGGGTTAATCACCTATGATGGATGTAATCTTCTATTGTGAACAAGGAGATTTCGATCATCAGATTTTTGTCATCTACAAATCACATATAACTTAAATATGATTATTCAAGATAAATTTTGCCGATTAATTTGAAAATTTAGGTAAGATTAACAATACCTCTGCACGAGGATGTTAAATATTGCGTTTTCAACAAATAAATACTTATTACCTTATCTAAGGTTTAAACTTTCGTTGTATTTAATGTATCTATTAAGTAAATCTTTAGTATAGCAAATACATCTTAGTTTAGTATGTATAGATTAACACAATTTCATTTAATTTTAATCTAGGTAACTTCTACTAAAATTAAATTATTTTAACAAACTTATTTTCAAAATAATGAATTAAGCGCATATACTTATAAAGTTATAAATCTATAGGTATCTGTAATATTTACTATTATGATTAGTAGCTTATAATTTAACTAATAAACATTATTTGTTGAAGAATTTTACTAATTTAACAATCTTGATCATTCCATAAATTTAAATAAAATTATGGATTTTAGAATTGGTAATTTTAATAGTTACATTTTATTAGAGTATTCTTAATTTGTTGGAAGCTTAACTCTTTGTGTTATTGTTTCAGATTGGATTATGACATTGCATTCATATAGCTTTTTGAATTTATCTATTAGCTAAATAGTATTAAAACAATTTGTTACTATGAGTGTTAAAGTCAATCTCGAGGAATTGTATCAGAATAGTCATAATGGTGCTTTTCAAAGCTATAGACCAGTCAAAGCTTTGATGCTCTATAGCCAACGTAGAAATTCAATAATGGATAATGAACCATTTAACAGCAAAATTAAGTTGCCGTCAAGTAGCTGGTCAAATAGTTCTTCTCAAAATATTGAATTAAAATTAACAGTAAGAGGATATGTAAATTATATTACTAAAATTTTATATTTTGCATTCTATGATAGGTAATTAGTATTATCTGATTTTCTTTGACATATTAAGTTCATTTAATATGGTTTAATGATGATCATTTATAAGATATAAATTGCTTTTTAATTATTCTTTGTGTATGATAATCGAAAAAACCAATTTGTTATAAAAAAAATCATTTGTATATATATTAAGCATTCTTCTTGTTTATAATTGAGCTCATTATTTTAAATACCATCACACAAAACAATAATCAGTTATATACAATAGAGTACTTTCAGTAGTATACTAAACATTTGATCTATTAATATTTTTCTTCTTTGCCTTCTCTTCCAAGTAACAACTATTTAGTGTCAACTTTGATCTCATAATAAAATTATATATTATTCTATTATTTATATTAAATTTTTTATCTAAATTCAATTACTTAATCCGTGTTAATTTTTTATGTAGTTAATCTTCTACTTTTTAAAATAAATAATTTTCTAGTAAACATTTGCATTTATTTTAGTGTAAAGAAACTTATTTGAAAGATCCAACTTCATGGTCAGATATACAATATGAAGCAGAAGATATAGTTGATGAAACTAAATATTATCCTCCCAAAAAGCGTTTTTATGAAAAAGCTAAAATGGTAAGAAATTATTTAAATATATTTTTATTATATATATATATATATATGAAGTATAATATGAAATTATTTTTTTCAACGTCATGGCTAATCTACTTGTACCTTAACTTATATACCAATACCACTTACATTTTATCTAGATTATTTTTGATTTATATTATTTTCATTATTCTATTTAACTATATTATGTTGTTTAGATAAGATAGTAGGAAAAATCGCATTCTGTCATATTCTTTTATTTATTGATCAATTAAGCCATTAAGGTAAATCTAGCGTAGAAAAGAAAGCAGAAAAATCTATTTAAAATTGGTAAAAATTTGGAAATTAATAAAAAAAAGAACGGGTGGGCCTCGCTTTGCTGTACAGTTGGGGGTGGAGTATACCTCGTTTATAGGATAGGTCATTATTACTATGGATTTGTTAAATTTGAATGCAATGATAGACATCATTGTATACGAATAACGATTCTGAACGGGGTTAATATGTTTGTCTAAAATGTGTATATAATAATATAGTATTTTATATTTAAATTGAATTATAATGCATTATCGTAAAAATTTAAATTTCAAACAATCATAAATTGTTTCCTCTTAAGTCTGGTAGAATTTTTGTTATATATTTTTGAAGGTAAGCTTATGGGCAAACTAGTGTTAAAATTTTGAATCTTAAGTATAAACAGAAAAAATTTTATGAATTTTCAACTACAAAATAATTTGCAAATTATCGCGATTTTAACATATTTTATACAAATTTGAACTTTATGGGCTTATA
>JAIPRK010000663.1:50851-70970 GCA_025469195.1 Chaitophorus viminalis
GTATTAAAAAAGTTGGATTTTTGACTTGCCCAAATACCATCTACATTCACTTTCCTTTCAGAAAAGTTGTTGTATAAGCAAATCGAAACATTTTTACTGCAAAAAAAGTTGTCGTCAGACACAAAAAAAAAAAAACACATCATTGTAAAATCAATAGATTCCATCACTCCGTTCAGAATCTAAAAATATATATAAGGATGGCTTAAATTAGAATGTAATTTAAGCCATCCCTGTCTTTGAGAATTTTTAATGAATTACTGTAAAAAAAAGGCGCCAAAATTATCTTCCCCCTACCATTACTATTACTGTGTATCTTAGATAAAAATATAATAGTTTTAATTTATAATTATTCATAGTAGTCAACATATTTAAATGTATTGTACTTGTATATTGTATTTTATTGTATAACGGGAAAGGCCCAATAGTGCAATTATTTTTACATATAGTTAAATGATTTAGAAACAACAGTAAATAATTAAAAATGTTTATTGCTGTACCTTAAAATATAACATTTTAATGCCAGAAAGTAATTAATAATTAACGATATAATATAAAAAATAGTGTAATTATAAACTGAATAAGGTGGAATGATCATTGGCCAAACACATCATTCTATCAATTGGTTTATTCTTACCATAGTTAGGCCCGTTTCAGATAGACGCGTATCATACGCGTCGTATCGTACGCGCGCGTTTTCATTTTACATTGATAAAGTTCATACGCGCCATCATCAAAGTGACGCGTATGAATTTGACCAATGTAAATTAAAACGCACACGTACGATACATCGCGTATGATACACGTCCATGCAAAACGGGCCTTAGTATGATGGAAAGGAATTACAAAAGGATAATGAGATCTAGAAGAATGAGGAGGAACTCTAAAATTAACTTGGGATAGTAAATAGTGAGCATCAATAACACCATTCACTAACTTACTCAAAAACACTATATTCGCTGTCATATGTCTATCTACTAAGAAAATTAGTCCAAGCTTGTTAGAGACAGGAGGGTAATCATGCTTAGCATGCTCTATTTTTAAAATATAGGCGGCAGATGATAAGAACCACCTCTGGACTTGCTCTATATGTGAGGAGTTAGTTGTTGTGTACTTATTCTAAAGAATGGATGCATATTCCAGTAAGGATCGTACCAGAGAACAATATAGCACTTTGAATGAGAAGCTCAGCTTAAAGTTCTTTGATGTTCAAATAATAAAATCTAGTATCTTGAAAGCTTTACAGCAGATTGACTCTATATGAATGTGAAAATTAAGGTGTGAACATAATATTACACCCAGGTCTTTTTTAGTTGTGACCATATCTATATTTGCACCATTTATTGAGTATATGTTTACTATAGGTGTAAAAGACATAGACTTACATTTATTAATATTAAATTGTAATCTAATAGAATTAAACCACAGCACAAGAGTATTCAACTCATGTTGAAAAGAGTTAAACAGTCAACAGCCGTATTAATTCTTCGAAAAAATTTTAAATATTGTACTTGATAGACATGATATTTTGTTACTTCATTTGGTTATTTATTTTTTCAGAATAGGGTAATTGCCTATCCCGCCTAAATCTACCATCAATATTTCAGCATAAATATAATAATATATTTTTTGTTTATAATATAATATTAATGTGTTATAATTTTTTTAAATTTTTATTTTTTTTTTCATTAGGAAGCAGATCAAACTGATTCTATAGAAAGTAATTTATCTAACAAGACCCGAACTTCAAACGACTATGATCATCTTGGAGTTTCTACTAAGTGTTTGAAAGAAACTATTCTTCAGTATCGTAATGCCATTGAGGCCGAATCTAAAAGGCCAAACACTGAAGCATCTGAGTTCCTACATCGTACTTTTGGTGATGTTGCTAAGAACAATAATTTAGACGCTGAAAAAAATATGAATATCTGTGTTCAAAATGCTCAAGATCAAAAGACTGAACCATATTATCGGTCTGGGTACAAGAAATTCACTTTGAGACGTATTGAAGAAGACTCGAATGACTCAAATGTTATTGAAACTACCACAGTAATTGAGCAGTTACCTAATAACCTAAATGAACCAAATGAAGTCAATAAACTTAGAGGAAAAAGAAATAGGGCTTGTAAAGGAGTACGTTACCAACAGTTCATGAATGATACGTTGTCTAAACGTCAAAATAAAAAATTGTAATAACTGAGAATCTAATTTATAATAATCTTACATATATATATTTATAATTTTAAATATTTTTTAGGGGACCAAAAAAATTGTTAACAGACACTATATCAAAACGTAAGGGTAAGAAAAGTCTTACGCCAGAAAGTAATCAAACTACTGAAATAAATTCATTACCAATTCAATCTCGTCGTGAAACTAGAAATAGTACCAAAGCATCTAAACTACGCAAAAGAAAAGAAAGTTCTTGCACAATAGTTGAAGATAACAAACAAAAACTAAAGTATGTCTTTTATTTGTTTTTAAACCATTATGATTTATAGTTCATTTAACAACATATTTTTAAAAAAAAAAAATTAGTACTGCGGATAGAAGCAAAGACACAGATTCCTCTTCTATTATGGTCCTTCCCAAGAAACGTTTTAGATCTAAGTATGTATATTTTGACATTGTATTTATTTATTTATGTTTATTAATCAAAATAAAATAAATAAAAATTTTTTAGTGATATTGACAATAAATGTGAATCTTCTGAGGAATTAAAAAGACTGTTTTCACCAACATCTTCAGAAGCAAGTTTCAGTAGACTATCAAGTCCAGAATCTAGTAGTAGTAATAGCTCTACTCATGTGCATTATAAAAAACGTGTATCTCGAACATTTGCCGAAAGTCAAAGTAGTTTAATAAGTAAGTTCAGAAAATCATTTGAATTTTTCATAATTTACTTACATTTTGATATTCTGTGTGTAGGTTCTACTTTATCCGATTCTGATGTTAACTTACAAACATTGGCAGATGTTGCCCTTCGAGGTATTCCATTTTGATCATCAAGTAAGTAATTCGAGCTTTTTATAAATTTGAATAGAATATTTAGACTCAAAAAGATATTAATTGCATTTAATTTATTGTTATTATAAATTAATTAGTCTTATATTTCTTATTTTCAGTTCTCAGTTACTAATATTAGATATTACCTGCAAAGTGGCTCAGTAGCAGATTAAAATGCTGGCAATATCAATATTTTAATATTATACTACCAAACTTAGCTATTTGTTAGAAAAATCTTTAAATAAATTTATTGCAATAAGAATTTCATATTATATTATAATTTTTTGATAAAAGCGGGCCAAAACATTGTATGTCCATTTATGTTGCACTAAACGATTTTAGTTAAATTTTCTGTTTATCTTATTAAGTTAAATTTTTATTTGTTTTCATTACTCTTTAACTATTGCCTACCTAAATAATAATTTTTAAATATTGCTCAAGAATTTGATTGTGTATAAAAACAAGACAACTATTAAACATGTACGTGTTATATTTCAAAATATGTTATTATGCTCAAAGTTTTAGTTAATTTAATTTATATATTTTACTATTATATAGTACCTAAATTAGCAGTATCTTTTTTAATACCCTGTCTATCATTTTAAAATAACATAAGATATGTGTAAATAATAAATAATAGGTCTATCATTCCTATTTTTGTGACTTATCTTATAGTATATTATACACATTTTTATATTTTCTCTAATTAACTTCTAAATTATTTTTTTAATTCAAATTTTTAAATAATAACCAGCACTTAAAAGTTAAAATTAATCAACTTCTTAATACTTTTAATATATTATTGATCTCGAATCATATAGGTATTCCAATAAATTTATAAATTGTTTGGCATGTTTGACTATTACCTAAAATACTAGACAATTTATATGTTGAATTAACTAAGTAATCTAAATCCTCTAGAAGAAATGGTCACTGCCTTTATAATGTAAAAAAAAAAATTCTCTTAAAATTCAATAATTATTATAGAATGGTTATCAATCCAGAGATCATCAATATATTACCAATTTTGATTACCAAATTTCAAATAATATAGTCTTATCTCCTTGGGTTTTCAATCATTTTTGTTAATTACCCCTATATTAATGTTTAGAAGTACCATTACCAAACATGTCAATTATAGAGTTACAAGTTCCTTTTTTTTTGTGTAAGCCATTCATTGTTTGTTAGCCATGTATATAATATCTTGTTTGTACAAGCTAAATAATATAAGCAGTATTTTGTTTCTTGTTAATATGTTATATTTAAGTTGCTATAATTTTGAATTTAATAAATGTACATACAATTTCTTGTGACTCTACAGTTAAGAAAACAATTTACCTAAGCAATACAATTTTGTTCCATAGTATAAATTAATTTAATTGATTATGTTTTCATTATTATTATGAATTATAACTGATTGCTTTGACTATTGTATTACACATTTGTATTGTGACCAAATTGATAATATTGTCAAACTAAATGGGCAATTTGTACTGATTAAGTTTGACTACAATGAGATACCATCCAGACTGCGATGGTTTTTATTGTAATTAATAAATGTTGAGTTTTTCATATATTGTGTATTTATTTTACAATTTAAAGATCCACTGCAACAACCTGACAACTCCATATTGTTGGCAAAATCATTTTATTCAGAAATATTAAAAAAATAGTGATATACTATTGGATGCAAGAAAAGTACTACACCAATATTTATTCAGTATCCAAGTTATGAATAAAAATGGTTTTGAATTCATTGCAATAACTAGATAACCATGGAGTAGTTTGTTCCTTAGGTATAATAAAATAATATAAAGTAATTACCTCTCTTTGGTTCTTACGAAATGTTTGAACTTGTTTACTTTTAAAATGGATATGAGATATGGACAACAACCGGAACGGCGAAACACTCCAGTGAATCATTGACTCAGGAATTCATTTTTACTTACGAAAAGGAAACATTATAAAGGCTATTAAATTATTCCATATGATGTAACAACAATTGTATTAATAAAACGTGCAACCAACGTTATTCTGTATAATATTTTATTGTTTTAAATATTATCATCTTGTGAAAAATTCATGAAAATGGAGTTGTCCGGTTGTTGCAGTTCAATTGCAATAATTGATTTTTGCCAAAAAATAGCATATAATCTTATAATGAAACAGTTCAAAAGAACGATTACAATAATAACAATAATAATATCATCATCATGAGTGTTGTAACAATGAACCAGTATCACTCGGCACGATTCTTAAAACTATTACGTTATGCGAGCAAAATTTAAATGGAGAGTAATTAGAATATGTATTGATATTATTTACGTTCGTGCTTTGTACCTACCGGCTTGACGATATTTTTGGGCCGTGGACGTTCGGTTTGTGGATCGTCAAAAGATTGTTATTGGTCCGTTAATAACACGATTTAATAATCAATTACTGTGCAATCGATTAACCTAATTGCCCGATTATTATAAATAGCGCAGCGTTTGACGTATCTAATCATCCGATTAGTTCGGTGTAGTGCTATTAAACGTTCGCCACTAATCGTTGGAACGTAAAACCACAGATGGTAATATTATTCATACAATATAATATTATCTAACTTCATAGAACAAAACCTTAGCCTTGGAAATGCTCTCGCCGTCGCACATGGCACACGAATATTATAAATCAACGATGATGATAATAATAATAATATGTGCATTTTAACATTAATTGTCGTGCCAATCCGTTATAGCTCCATCTGTAATCAATACATTATAAATTATAATATACGCGCGTCGTCGTAGTAGTAAATTTGTGTCGCAAAGAATCCATATAGCGAGTTCTAGATTTTAAATATTAGACCGGAATGTGACCGACATGGCGAATTGGCGACACATTATTATTATTACTATTAGGTACTATTGTTACCGAGTTTCTAAAGATTTGCTACGATTGTGTTTGGCGTTTTCAGCAGTATACCTCCTAAAAATACTAAATGGGTTAATATTTGCTTTGACTGCGGAACGACGGTCACCATCGTAATATTTTCAAACAATCATTCAATGTTCTCGATTACCTTTATAGAGATGCCTACTCACTATTCAGTAGAATCAGTATACTCTATTCACTGGCTCACGCTTCGTTAGATTTGAATTTTTTTTTTCATGAAATACGAATTATTATATTTATAATGCCTATTTTTTATTTTTTTATAGTCTTGGTTAGATATTAGGACAGTTATATACTTACTTATAACATGTTCTTTTACCGAGCTTTTCAGATTGTTTTATTAAAACCGAGTCCTTCTAATATAATATTTCTCAATTTCATGATCATTATACCTACCTTACAGACACATTGAATTTAGCAAATAATTGAGTTTCAATAAGATATAAGAACATAATATTTTAAAAATTAAGTAAACTATGTTGGGTGTGATGAGAGTTGTAAACAATGTGATCAAAGAGAACAAAACAATTTGAATGTATTAGTTAAATTCAATTCGGAAAAAATTGAGCTCATCACAATGTATAAAAATAAATTCTAGTCTAGATGGAAATAATTATCTTAATACGTATGATTATTGTTAAGAGTTTATAATCGGGGGAATTAACATTTTTCATGTAAAAATAATGACGTAGGTAGGTAATAATGTAATATGTACATGAGTTATTACTTATTATAAATATGGAATCTTCAATCTACCTATGTTTTGTTCTAAATCCAATCTTGAAATAGATTATTTGCCTAAAAATCGGCGGAATGGAGAATTTATGTAGGTCATTTTATTTTGGAAAACCTAACCTAATGGCCAATATATTTGATAATATACATCAGCGGTTCTTAACCTGTGTTCCGCAGCCCCCTGGGGTCCACGATACTCATGTCAAGGGTTCGCGGCAGTCTTGAAGCTTTCCAATATTGAGTCCGATGTTCAAAAACTTGTGTCTCAAACGCAACACCAACCATCACATTAACCAAATAAAAATTTTATTTTATGAATAATAAAAATAAAATTATTTATTTTACATTTCTATGAAAAATGAAGTGTAATAAGAATAATTATAAATGTGTGTGTGTGTTTTGTTACGTCTACTTATATCTTAATTTGTATAGATAAGATGAGATGTTTAAAAAAGGATTCGAAACAAAAAATTGGCTAGGGAGTCCATGATTTCTAAAAATTTTTCATCAGGGGTCCGTGATCTACAAAAGGTTAAGAACCGCTGATATACATCATAAACATCAACCATATTGGATATATTGTGTAATATAATAATTATAATAACTTCATACAATGAAAACCATACTATCATTATGAAATTGTATTGGTCTAAGTACCCATAATATCATATTATTAGTAACTTACATCACTGTTTATTGATTGGTGGAGTTTAAATCAATTTTTTGGGAAGTAGGTATACCGAAGGAATTTTCAGCAAAAAATTATTCAAGTCAGGGGATTTGCTAGAATCATTTATATGCATGAACCCGATGGTCTGTGAAGTGCGAGTAATTTTCATCATTCAATAACCGAATACATTCTAAATCTAAAATGTGGTATTAAAACATTAGTTAGTTTTTCCCTTTAGTTTACTAAATTTAATTTTAGAATCGCAATAAAAGTGTGCAACGGTGACGCATTGACGCTATTCATATTTATAGTAGTTAGCTATAAACACTCGTAATACAACGTCAACGTGCGTCGTAGGAATCAGAATCAACAGTAAAATCGGACTTGGTACTTATGTAGGTCACCGATTGATTTTCAGATAAATGAAAACACGACAGTAATAACTAATAGCCAATAACAATAACACTAATAATGACGCATAGTATAATATTATATAATATAGTGATTAGTGGTCACTGGTCAGTATTGTGTCGAGCTTCCTCGGAATTGTAACAACTTGATTCATTGCGCTATTATTCTTCTAAAAAACAGTACATCTGCGTACCAGCAGTAAAGTATGCCGTATACCTTCATCCGTGTATAATTTTCCATCTATTTTTATCCTTGAAATATTGCATCATTGAAACTTTTTTGTTTCCTCTTCAAATGTGAATAATTTAAAATCAGGAGATTCATTTTTAAACTACAAAAGTGATACTTACACACCACTGCAGTTCACATCTTATTATTATAAAATGTACCTAATCTATGTACCTATATCTACTTTACCGTGACGTCACTGATAAACTATATACATTTTGTATTTTAATTATATGGTCAATAGTGTCAAAAGTTATTTCAAGGCTGTTTATAAAGTACCTTTCAACTTTCACGTTTTGATACCATTCAGTATATTATTTTGAGAAAACAATTTACCAATATATCTGTGTGTCTGTGTGATATTACAATTATTTATGGCGATTTTCTTTGTTAAGAATGTTAAAAGGCTATAAAACACATTTAAAATTACTTTTAACGTACATAAAAATATAAAATGATAGTGGAGTTTTACATTTTCAAAACATTATTCGTTACTTTAAAAGTGTTGAAAACAATAAAATACTAACCCAAATCTACGGAACTGATTATGTAGTATGTACCTATTATGTAATATATTTTGTAGAAAGAAATGTTGACATTTTTATTGACAAATTTATTATTATTTATTTTATTTGAAGCTTTTTTCTCAATACTTTGATTACAGAATATGCAATGTGCGATTATGATTTATACTGATTGTAATTTCTAAAGTAATCGTTCGAGACACGCATATAATATAATCGTAAAGGCCAAGTATGTATACAAGATACAACACACACTATACCGGTATGAGGAACAATAACAAAAAATTAGTCAGAAAGTCAGATAATATAGGAACCGTGTGTTTTCGATGTTTAATTCAATAGCAACGTGTAAATGTTTATTAATATTCAGTGCTATATTTGTTTTACAGCGGCGTAGATGATTGTGATGCACTGATACGTATATACGTGTATTACTTATAGTGATAAGCACGGCAGTCTTAGAAGATCTTAGAAGATCTTAGAAGATACATTTTCTAAGATCGTGATAATAAATTATGAAAACCATCCACGGTGGTTCCTAAAAAGAGATAATATTTCATTGAACTGCGACAACGTCGGACGCTCGGACATCTCGCTTCAATGTCGAATAATCATTAATCAATATGCGGACCCAATTTTAAAAAATTATCATACTTATTAATTATTATTGCTATACTGAACAGAAAAGAAAAACATTCAAAAAAGACACGAAATTATTAACATTTACAATGAAACACGTGATTAATGGCGTGATAATGTGGTATATATTATCACAATGTGTATTTACTATTTATGATTTATTTTATACTCGTAATGTACGTACCGTAACAATAATTTATTTGTCATCTGCAATAGGGTAGGTACTAGGTATATCGTATATTATAAGCTATATCATACTTATATTATAATATATTATATTGCAGCATTCAATACATATAATTATAATCTTTATTACGGAAATTATAAAAATTCCAATAAACTGCATACAAAAAAAAAATATATATATATATAAATCTATAAATCAATATGATACAGAATTATTATTATATGAATATATAGGTACATTATACTGATTTAGTTTTGAGAGTGTTGCAATCTATATTATTTTTATTTTTCGCGACTGACATCACAACATAAGAAGAATATAAAGAGAGGTTATTTTTTGAAATACAGGGTGAATAAAATACGTGTTTATATTTAGCATTAGAAAGATTAACTTTAAAATTTAAAACGCTTCATGAATTTTGGACAGTCAACAAAATTATTCAATAATTTCAATAACAATATTAGTGCCAATAATTTACATCTTTTATGATAATGTAAGCGTGCATAACATTTCCGAATAAATATTAAACATCAATAATAATTGTAGCAGCAGTTCAACGATGATGTGGCCGCCGCCGATCACTGCACGTTGCACCGAAATGGGTGGTAGTGGGTCGCGTGACCCGCCATATAGTGCAGTTGCAGTGTCACAACGATGCTGCTACAGCTCCGAGGATCGTAGCTCGTAGGTCACGGTCTCCGCCGTCATCGCGTCTCCGGTTTGCCCTGCAACGGACAGAGCAGTCCCTGTGTGCGATAGTCAGCTGCATGACGCCAGTCTCGGAAAACTCTTATCGGCAGATACCTACGTCGTGATAACTAAGGACTATCATATCGGGATTTCATGCTTCAAAAAAACCTTAAAATATGTATGCATTTATGCAGTAACGTCATTTTTTTTTGGGGGGGAGGGGGCGGCAAGATAGGCGTTTGTCCCTGTCTGATTAGAAGAGTATCTCAAAAGTGCCGGTCGTTGCAGTTTCACCATAAGCCATTATTTGTGGAAAAATCAAGCCTATTATTATAATTTTGATGAATACTGCAGGCTGTACCTACTATCTACTAAACAATTATTACACTTGTAATATTTTCTCATCTTCCAGTCCTGATTATTTTAATTACTAAAGTCCCTATTTATTATCTTTTCTTAATCATTATAGTCATTTTAAAATTAATAATTTCTGAATCTTCAATCTGAATTCTCATCTGCTATAAACTTGATAAATAATCCTAATAAAGGACGAGATCATCAAATTCATGACCTATCTTCTTATTCTAAAATATTAAATAAACTTCCCAATGCTTTTACTGAAACTCTTAAAATTATAAATATTCACCTAACTTTGCCTGTTACTACTGCTTCCAATGAACGTTTTTTTGTCTTCCCAAATTAATAAAAACCTATCTTCGTTTAACAGTGGGAAATTATCTGAGTAATTTGTTAATTATTGTCACGGCTTAAGATAAATGATGCAGTAGATGTGTTTTAAAAGTTGGAAAATTGAAGATTCCACTTAGAGCTTAATAAAGTTCACCTATTGCAGGTCTGCAATATTTTTAATTTTAAATATTTAATGTTTAGGTAATACTTATATTTTGTAAAAAAAATGTATAATAATAATGTATAATAATATAGTATATAAAATACAAAAATATGTATCCAAACCCAATATATAAATTAAAACGTGTGATAGAAATGAGTAGTTTTCCCCAGTAGTATGGGTTGGTCAACATTTATGTCAATCAAAAGCTGAAATGACGCCACTGCATTCATGCCCTTCAAAATTATCTAATAGGTATGCTCTTAAATTTTTTTATTTTTTACTAAAAACCAAGAATCACAAATTTATTTATTTATTATTATTATGTATTACTTTTATTTCTTTTTATTCAAGTTTGTCTTTAAAGAAAACAAAAATTTAAATAATAAATGCATATACGATAATGCTTATTATGTTTGATTTAGAAATATTCAAACCCAAATGTTCAAATTTTAAAAATATTTAACCATTTTATTATTTTTTTTTTTAGAAAATTCATAGGTATTAAATATTGTAATATATGTATCTAAAATACAATCAATTAAAGAAAATATGCATTTGTAAGGAAAAAAGAGCTAAATAATCAAAATATGTTAAATTAAAATGATTGCTTTAAACTCTTATTACTATGAAACTAATATTTATAGTAGTAGCTACTTAGCTATGTTTTGAAAGATTATTGAAAAACATGCAAACTCCTATAAATAAGGATTTATAAGGATATTGAGTAATGACTACAGACTAGAGCTAAGGAGCTCTAGTCTGTAGTCATTACTCATTACATAATATGCTCAGTGCACTTATATAATAATTTTTCTTTAGAAATATCTAATAAATATAGATAGGTATGTGTCTGTTTGTGTGTAATGTACTAATGTGTATCTTTATATTGATAATTATAATAATATTGTACCAATAGAAATAGACTCTAGTGACATGTTTGATTTCGGTCGAAAAACCTGTCCGAAATTCAGTCTTCTCCTATTAATTAAATATTATCATTCGTCAGTACTTAAATATGTTGATACTGAAGTTTGTATACAACTTTGTACATAAAATCTATTTTTTATGATTATTTTTTATTGAATTTAAGAAGAAAGACTTTAGACTAGTAATACAGCTCAATAAAAAATAAAGTATGTTGTTAACAAAAGTTAAGTTAAAATTTTACAACTGATTATTTTAAAAATGCAGCTTATTAGATATTCCAAAATTGTAAATTAGACATTAGTCTATTTATATGCTATGTATTAATTAATTATTTGCTTAGTTTCAGTAGTTCAATGTTTAAGGAAAACTATTAAACTATGATTATCTATTATCTTTATTCCTTTCTACAAAGTATAAATTTTGAAATTACAATCATTGAATCATATGTATAATGTATACCTATATAAATAGTTGAAAATGTACCTATACAATTTTAGAAGTAGTAGAATTATTATAAAAGTAATAAACTTTAAAATATAAAATTTATGAGTATTTAGTGACTTTATATAATGTGCTTTGATGTAGAATTTCTAATTGATTATACCAGATATAGAAAATTAAATTTATATAAGAAATAAATGAATAACAAAATGGTAAAATAGATGTGAATTAAAATATTTTAATTGCTTTGTATAAATACATATATAATATAATATCTAACATTCCTTATAAATACTGTTCTAGATTTGACTTAAATGTTGTAGAATATTTGGAATTGAAACTAAATATATTTTAAATGACATTATGACACTAAACTGAATAACCTTAGATAGGTATTACAATAGTATAATAGTAAAATAGTAATATACTGCAAAGTGCAAGTTATGTTATTTATGTAGAACAAGGAAATTATTTGCAAACACGTAATATTATTATTATTGTTATAAATGCGGATAATAAGTATAATATTATATTGGTGTACAATATTGGGGTATTAGGTGTATATGGCAAAGTATTCACACACGTTGAAAATAACAGGATGAAAAGGTCATCGTAGTAAGTAGTTTATAATTTTACAACTATAACTTTGAGTATAGTACCTATGGCATTTGAAAGTATGTTTAAAAATAAAACACAGTTTTCTGTATTATGAAAATCTTTTGTATATTTTTAATACCTATATATGTTTCAGCGATGCCGCGATGGGTATATTTATGATGGTTATAAAAGTTTAAAGGTAAGTGGTTTAATAACATATTATATAAGTACATTATATTTATGTACAAAATAAATCTTCATCTATATACTATATAGTTATGAAATACATTTATATATATTTATATTTTATCAACTAGCAGCTATAATAATTATGTTTATAAAGTTCATGCATATTATAATAATTGTTTAGCAAGTTTGTTGGTTGACGATTACACCGTTTGAGCACACATCTATATGTCCACGACTGACTAGTTTCTTGCACAGCGTAGATTCAAAGTTTACGAACGCGTTGTTTTGATCGCCGAGGTTGTATTTCTAAAGATTAACGCAATACGTGTATGTAAAATTGGTCAATGTATGTCATATGAATATATTTGTATGCAAATGCAATCAAAAAAATGTTAAAATCATTACATACGTCGTCAAATACAATTGTTGGTACAAACAGTGGTCCAGGTGTCATGTCTTTAGTTTCTATTTCCGCTTTCAACATCATCTGATAGCCTTCTTCAGAAGTATAACACGATTTAACTTGTTCTACGTCCACGCCGCTTTCTTCGACACACTAGAATAAGAATAAAATGTTGGTTTTAAGAGTGTAGTAACCATTTTTTTCCGTTAAAATGATAATCTACTAAAATGATGAAAATATACAGGAAAAATAGCAGTTGCTCGTTAAGATCACTCTCTACTCTCCGAATGATTATCAAATAAGTGGATTGACCGAAAAATAATATGCTTAGCGTAACTTCCTAGTATTAGGTATTGTTTATTAGTGAACCAGGAGAAAGTCTACTGTTACATAATATACGTAAATATACTTCTCATTGTTGTTATTTTTATATTGAAGATTGATTAGTTTACCGTTTTCTCAATATGTCCTGGGTATTCTGGATCATACATAGCACAATTGACGTAATCTACTTGAGCTTTAGAATTATCAATACGTTTCAAAACACAATTATGTATTGTGTTACCACGGCATTCTTTGGGTCCATGTTGGCAAGAAAATCCTTCATTTATACTCTACAATTTAAAAATAATCTCATTTAATTACGAAATATAATTGTAATCGTGTATACTGTATGCTTAAATATCCTAAATAAATATATTTAAATTTTAAATTGTAATCATATTTAACGTTTAATCAAATTAAGTTAGCAGTGCAACAGCTGTAAAATTGTACTTGTAAAATATATTACTGAGTTTCAAAAAGTCTCAAAATTAACTTACTGGTTGTTATTATAATATATTAATTATAAAAATTATTTCACTAAAACCAATATGACAATAATGAACAAGTACGATTCTGCTATCACTTATGTGTTAACACCTGGAAAATAATTGTAATATTATAACTTTTAGATTCTGAACGGAGTGATGGAATCTATTGATTTTACAATGATGTGTGTGTTTTTTTTTTGTGTCTGACGACAACTTTTTTTGCAGTAAAAATGCTTCGATTTGCTTATACAGCAACTTTTCTGAAAGGAAAGTGAATTTAGATGGTACTTGGGCACATCAAAAATCTAACTTTTTTAATATTTTTTGCAAAAATCGAAAAAAACGATAAAAAAATTAGGAAAAAACGAGAAATTTTACGCAAAATTACGTTTTTACAAACTACATTTTTTTAAAATGCACTAACTCCAAAACGAAAAACCGCAACTACTTGAAATTTTCACCAAATCTTTATATTGGTGTTCTCTAAAAATGGTTAAGTTTTCAAAGTATATTGACATATTTTGACTTATTTATAGACAATTTAAATTTTCGATTTTTGTAAATTTTTTTTTTTTAAACATCTATAAAATTTAATTGGCTGGCAAAAAACTCTCAAAAATTTAATAAAAGGATTATAATTAACTTAACTTATCTTCACTAGAAAATATCGGTGATCGTTTCACTCAAATTTTTTTTATAAGCTCATAAAGCTCAAATTTGTATAAAATGTGTCAAAATCACGATAATTTGCAAGTTATTTTGTAGATAAAAATTGATAAAATTTTTTCTGTTTATACTTAAGGTTCAAAATTTTGACACTAGTTTGTCCATAAGCTAATCTTCAAAAATATATAAAAAAAATTTCTACCGGACCAAAAGGAAAAAATTTTATGACCATTTGAAATTTAAATTTTTACGAAATTGCATAAAATAGCGATTTATGGTCAAACTATTTTAAATATTTGTTATAATTCAAAAAGTATAAGTCGCAGAAACTTGAAATTTTCACCAGTTGTTAGGATAGGTATTTTCTTTATGTCATATTTTTTTCAAAATATTATATTGATTTTTAAGCCACTTATAGGCATTTAAAAACTTCAAATTTTTTACATTTTTTTTTTTATAATCGGTGATAAAAAAAAATTGACTAATACAAAATACTTGAAAATTTAATAGAATATTCCACACAAGTAGTTTTTATTGTCATTCAAAACTTATCAAAATCCATAGGTACAATTTTTTTTTATAAGCGTTTCAACAGCAAATATTGACATAAAATTGCAAATAAAATATAATATAATATATAAAATTCTAGACTGACAAATCACATCGGTTTTTTTAAAATGCTCTAACTCAAAAACGAAAAACCGCAACAACTTGAAATTTTCACCAAATCTTTACATTGGTGTTCTCTATACATGGTTAAGTTTTCAAAGTATTTTGACATATTTTGACTTATTTATAGACAATTTAAATTTTCGATTTTTGTAAGTTTTTTTTTAAATATCTATAAAATTTTTTTGGCAGTCCAAAAACTCTTGAAAATGTATAAAAGGATTAAATATAAGTTATACTAATTGTAACTAAAAAATATCGGAGATGGTTTCACTCAAATTTTTTTGTAAGCTCATAAATTTCAAATTTGTATAAAATATCTTAAAATCGCGATAATTTGCAAGTTATTTTGTAGTTGAAAATTCATAAAATTTTTTCTGTTTATACTTAAAATTCAAAATTTTAACACTAGGTTGTCCATAAGCTTACCTTCACAAATATATAAAAAAAATTCTACTAGACTTAAGAGGAAAAATTTTATGACTGTTTTAAATTTAAATTTTTACGAAATTGCATTATAATTAAATTTAAATATAAAATACTATATTATTATATACACATTTTAGACAAACATATTAACTCCGTTCAGAATCGTTATTCGTATACAATGATACCTATCATTGCATTCAAATTTAACAAATCCATTGTAATAATGACCTATCCTATAAACGAGGTACATTCCACCCCCAACTGTACAGCAAAGCGAAGCCTACCCGTTCTTTTTTTTTTGATATAACTTTTGTGGTTATGCTTAAGATTTAAGTACTTATGTATACATTACGTTACTTATGAATTAAAGTAGGTGTTATAATATTATATCGTGTGATTCTGATGAAGGATGTCATCTTTATAAATTAACGAAGAAATTATTTTATTGTCGGTCAGAATTAATGCCGATATTTTTATGGAAAATTAGAAATCATTAGTAGTTTTCTTATATTATTATTTTATTTCCTTTAAAATAGCCTGAAAACATTGTTGTTGAAGTTTGTACTTCAAGCTTGTATATTATATTAAGTTATATTTAAATTGTAATATTTTGTCAATATTTGCTCTTCAAACACGTATAAAAATAATTTTGCCCAAATATTTAAATAATTTTTGAACTATAATATGAAAAACCTATGTTGAATATTCTATATAAAGTTTTCAAGTTATTTGTCCCAGCTAAATTGTTTAACAACAATTAAAGAATAAAAAATAAAAATTGAATATTTCAAATGCCTATAAATAGCTGATAAATTAGTAAAATATTTTGAAAAGAAAATAATTGAAAGAAAACGCCAATCTAAAAAAATAATAAATGTTTCACGTTTTTATGCTTATATTTGGTAATATATTCGTTTAAGGATAAATTGTTATTTTACGCAATTTCGTCTTTGTTTGGAAAATTTAAATTAAACTACATAATTTTTTTTCAAATTTAGCAATTATTTTTTGAGGTCCTCGGATATTAGCCTATGTATAATAACTACATAAATTAACCAATAACCATTGTTCGAAGTCAAGAAGAGTTTTATATCTCCTGGTATAGAAATAAACTAGGATATAACCATAGATTTTATTATAGTTAACCTATAAGCACAATTGGGCAGGGGGTTTAGCCTCTTCAATATCCAAATTAGCCCCCCCCCCAAATCGACATCATGATAAAAATGAAAAATAAAAATGTACCTATTAGGTAATTATTTAAAATAATATTTTTATAATAACGTTTAAAATTTTATGTAATATATTTTTATACACCAAATATCACATATTTACACTAATATACATTTATAACATAAATATACATAAACTATAAATATGTTTTTGAGATCGTATTTCTTTTAAAAGTTTAGTTGTGCAATTTTTATTAATTTTTTTATTAGTTAAAAATCCAGATAATATAATTAATATTGTGTTTAAAAAAATTTAGCCTCCCAATTAAAAATCTCAAATTGCGCCTATACGATAGTCAAATTTGATAAAAATAATTCCTTATCTATAATATATGTTATTCAAAATCCATTTCGCTATAGTATTTGGCATTAACGCTGGAAATGTTAAGCGTGTTGACTGTTAATAAACCTAACATTAGTGTTATTCAAGTTATTGCAAACTTGCAAATGCGGTGTATTCTCAATTTTGATGGATCAATGGAAATTCATTTAAATGAGAACACGTGTTGTTCGTAGTTATAATATTTGAAATACCTTATCTTCTGATATCTTTATCGTTTTGAGAATGTAAATGTATGACAATTTCTGCTGTTATAAGCGGATATCGCTGTGCTGTGTGGTAACTAAGTTCCGGTAGTTTATATTCCGATTTTGTACACACAGCTACCTCCTCCCCACGGGTGAAAATTTCTGCGGGCGTCCTTGTCTATATCGACTATATGAATATGAGATACAACTACACACGTATAAGAATATTGTTCACAGACACAGTTTGTAAACGATAAGGGATAACTGATATAGTGCTACAGACTACAGTATATAATAATAACGATAGTACGACCACGTGTGCAGTGGACGTCTGAAGGCAGCGGCGGCATCCACGTGTCAAGTCAGAAAGAACGGTGGAAGCGGCGGAGGGAGGGGGCACACACGCGAAGGTAAGTTACGAGGAACTGCTACAAGAAATCCATTGGGGGGACAGAAAAAAAATTGGTGTAAGCACATTTAATTTACTTTCTATACTTCCTCCTTATTATTTCATATTTTCTTCATATAAATACGTCAAAAAAATGCTGTGTTATGACTATATTTTATATTATGTGTTCAAAACACATCATGTTCAAAATAACGATCAAATATGAAATATTGTCATATACGTATACCGTAGTCTTTTTACATTGTTTTTCTTTAATAATTCGGATAACTATTAGATAAATTCAAAAAATGACTTCCCCAAAGTACCAACTAGACGAATTTTGTTATTAGAAAGGTTATAGGTTTGTATATATTGGAGCAATCTTTCTGGTCAAAATTGTACACATAGTCACATAGACACAACATTTACAAATAAATGAAAATAAAACACACATCATGATAAAACAACTTTACTTATATTCTTTGTTATATTCAATATCTAAAACATTGTTTAGACCTTGGTGAACCTTTTGGTTTCCGCATATGTCAAACAAACATTAATTATAGTTTGATTTATTTATTTGCCCTACATGTCAATTCTTGATAACATTTTTTATTTTACTTTTTATTTAAATAATTTATAAAAACTACTTATACTTGAAAAACTTAAGGACTTTATTTATTTTATAATTTAAAATTGACATAAGTTACAATTACATATTAATATGAACATATTGTGACATTCATTAAACTGTATCTATTTAAAATTGGCATATCACTGTGTGAAACGTGTGACATAAGTTGGCTGGTGGCTGGTTTAGAGTATAAAAAAAAATGGGAGTATCTCGGGTGACTCTCGGAAGATGTGAAATTATATGTGTTAGTATCATGAATTTATTAAGTAGAATTTGAAGTAAATATTTTTAATTTATAATATGTGTTTTTGTATGATTTGTGGATGAGGTTTTTCAAATTTTTAAGAATGATATTTGTTCAAATTTTATTTAACAGAACATGGTTAATTAAATTATACATTTTGAATAAAATGAAAATAATAGTTAACAGTAAACTCTATAGCAATATTAGTACAAAAATCACTTTCGTACTTAACTGGAATTTATACTTGAGGTTAAACATTTTAACAAAAGGTTATCTATAATATTTTCTTCAAATAACTATAAAAAAAATGGACTTTTAGAAAACATTTTTATGAAAGTTTGAAATTTAAATTTTTACGGAATCGCATAAAATACTTAAATAATTTTGAATATTTGTTATTATTAAAAGAGGATAAGTCGTAGAAGTTTGAAACTTTTTCCAGTTGTTTAGATTCATATTTTCTTTAAGTGATTTTCTTTTCAAAATATTTTACTTATTTTCAAGCTATTTATAGGCAATTGAAAAATTCAATTTTTTTTTATAATTGTAATACCTTATGATTTTGAGTTAAATAACACAATAACGCATTATTGTTTGTTGTTTGATTTTATTTAAGGTAGAGTAGAAACATACACGTAATTTATATTATACAATGTAAATATCTCTATGTATATAAAATATAAAAAGGATTGCAACGTTGGTCTCGGTAAAACTAAAAAAATGGCTGGACCATCGTTTGTATGTCTACAATGTAGATTAAATTTAAAAGAATCAGAAATTCCAGAATTTGTGAAAAACGAAATAGAATTTTTCATTTCAAGTGAAACTTTAGATTTTTTCAAAATATTTAACTTGGATACGGAATTTTTTTTAAATGACCCATCAGATTGGAGTGAAAACTTATCTTTTCAAAATGCATTTCAAATGATCTCTAAACTGAAAACTGTCAATGATACGGCCGAGAGGGGAATAAAATTGATTGAAGACTACAATGCAATACTCACCACCAATGAGGAACAAAAACAGTTTGTATTACAAGTTGTGAGTGATTACAGAAAAAAATTTCCTGACTGCAAAAAGGAA
>JAIPRK010000663.1:71070-152505 GCA_025469195.1 Chaitophorus viminalis
CTGGTATAAATATATATATATATATATATATATGATTGTATGTTATAGTAAATAAATATTTAACTAATAAATTGTTATAATCTATAACAATTTATTAAAGTAATGATTATACATCGTTTGACGTGCGAAGAATATATACGAGTATAAACTAAAAAAGTAACACTGAATATTTCTTCACTCACTGTTGGTACACTTATGTATCTATACCTAGCTCTTTTTTGAATTATTTCATCTTAAAGTCTACCTTAGAAGTTGACATAATTGGTTTTAATTTGAATATTGAATACCACATACTTGTAAAATGATGATTCCAATAATTGTAATTACTAAACTATGATTGGTTATGAAGATAAATAAATAAATAATTTAATAATTTAATATAAACTTATTACTTTTTTTGTCACTAATTTGTTAAGTATTATGAAACTGAATAATGCTTGTGCAGTATTATTATGCTTAATTTAGTATAAATCGTATGAATATAATTGTGTACATACTAAATAAAGTGCAAATGTGCAATAGTCGGTGGATACTGGACAGTCCTCTTATCGATCGTAATTTGATATAGGTAATTGTATACACTGTAATAATGGCTATTATGCATCATTTCATTAATGCTCAGGGCCTTACTTAGAGGGGGGCTAGGGCAGTTGCAGTATTGAACAGCTCTTATTACACAAAGTCAATTATATTGAAAACAGTCTGTGAGTTATAATATTTTTATGAGTACGACAGCGGACGGATTTTTTTGGATTATTTTGCATATTTGTCTTATACATTCACTCTGATTGCAGAGTAAAATATTAATGCGTTTTATGTTAAGAACAAGCTCGTTATATAATTTTATATTTTGCATATGAATGAATATTTTGGGTTTCTTTTCTTTTCCGGGCTCTTATTGCTTATTGATGCATATTTTATGTTTTACAAATAATATAATTGATAAGTTTTTAATATTTGATCTCATAATACAATGAAATCGTACAAATGTTAAATAATAAGCAGAATTTTTTTTTCTTGCCTTCGTAATTATGCATTATTATTCAGTTTTCCAATAGTTGAGAGAAAAATGTTCGTGCGATGATAATTTATAACAAAGCTATAGTGTCGTAGAATTGAAAATGTATAATATAATCAAAGAGAAACCTGGGAAGTATCCAACTGAAAAATATTCATAGATATGTAACTATAATACAGAACAATGGAACATATTATAGGTAAACTACACTTTAAGTATCTTCAGAAATATACAGATTTCCTAATAGCTAAATAAAGGTATATATATAGCACCGGCCCACCCCGGCGAATTGTGCCCAACAAAAAATCATGCCAGGAGAAAAAAAAGGTCACACGACCCATAAGTACATTTTATTATTTATAAAAATTATTTGTTTTTTAAAAACAATAAAAATTTTGTCGTAATTTATGTTTTAAAAATATCTTATATCTATAAAAAACGTTTATAACTTAAAAAAAAGATATTGCTGATTTAAAAATGTCTTGTCCCTCCCCGGCCACTAACTACTAAGGTCTGGACACGCCTATGTATATAGCCACATAGCTATATATACATTGTTTGGATATCAAGCGTGTTAATAATACATAATTATCGTTATTACTTCTGGAGGCTTGAAATTTCAATGAAAAAAAAAACCGGATGGACCTCGCTTTGCTGTACAGTTGGGGGTGGAGTACACCTTGTTTATAGGATAGGTCATTATTACAATGGATTTGTTAAATTTGAATGCAATGATAAGTCCAGTAGAAATTGTTTTATAACTTTTTGAAGAGTAACTTATGGGTAACCCAGTGTTAAAATTTTAATCCTTAACTATTAACTGAAAAAGTTTTATGAATTTTCAACTACAAAATAACTTGCAAATCATCGCGATTTTAACATATTTTACACTGCAAATTTGAAATTTATGGGTTTATAAAAAAAATTTGAGTAAAACGATCTTCGATATTTTCTAGTTACGATAAATATATAACTTTAAACAAACCTTCTATTAAATTTTCAAGTTTTCGGACAGTCAAATAAATTTTATAGATATTTCAAAAAAAAATAACTTAAAAAAATCGAAAATTTAAATTGTTTGTAAATAAGTCAAAATACTTTGAAAACTTAACCATGTATAGAAAAAGCCATTAAAAGATGTGGTGAACATTTCAAGTGTTAGCGATTTTTCGTTTTTGAGTTAGAGCGCATTTTAAAAAAAATGTATTTTGTCAAAACGTGATGGAATTTGCATAAAATTTCCCGTTTTTTTCATTTTTGACACGCCCAAGTACCATCTTAATTTACTTTCCTTTCAGAAAAGTTGCTTTTTAAGAAAATCGAAAAAAAAACATACATTATTGTAAAATCAATAGATTCCATCACTCCGTTCAGAATATAAAATGTCGTATAGCAAGTATTTAATTATTTGGTTCGAATTATAGGGCAGTAGTTTCAAGTTCAGTTTTTTACTAAAGGACTCGCTGCACTACTTAGTAGCTACGACATAGACATAAATGCATTTTTATCAAAAAGTTATTTCATTTTTATTTGAAATAAAACCCTGTGGATTGCTAGCGAAGTAAATTAACTAATAAAACGTATGTTATTCGAGTAGGTATAGTTTAAGTACTACTATAGAATTATTTATATTCTTGAAATACTACCCATTTAATATCAATTATATTATTGTTGATTTTATTAGATTATTAAATAAATGCTGAAAAATATCATTTAATATGTATTATTGTGAGTAAGTATATTTATAATTAATATTCATATATAAATAGGTACTTACGTGAGCTTTTCCAAACGGCACTAAATTCAAATCCAAGTATTGTTGTACTTTACAAAAGTGCGGGTGGAGTTGTGTCATGATAAAATCTCTGCTGTCTGGACAGTGAGATTCGTAGTAAACCGAAACTTTCAACTAAAAATTAATACAAAATCTTTAGAACGTTATTAATCATAAAATATTATATGCAACATAAAAAAAAACACCTACTTTAATTCATAAGTAACGTAATGTATACATAAGTACTTAAATCTTAAGCATAACCACAAAAGTTATATCAAAAAAAAAGAACGGGTAGGCTTCGCTTTGCTGTACAGTTGGGGGTGGAGTGCATCTCGTTAATAGGATAGGCCACTATTACAACGGATTTGTTAAATTTGAATGTAATGATAGATATCATTGTATACGAATAACGATTCTGAACGGACTTAATATTTTTGTCTAAAATGTGTATATAATAATATAGTATTTTATATTTAAATTGAATTATAATGTAATTTCGTAAAAATTTAAATTTAAAACAGTCATAAAATTTTAGATTCTAAACGGAGTGATGGAATCTATTGATTTTACAATGATGTGTGTGTTTTTTTTTTTTTTTGTGTCCGACGACAACTTTTTTTGCTGTAAAAATGTTTCGATTTACTTATACAACAACTTTTCTAAAAGGAAAGTGAATGTATATGGTATTTGGGCAAGTCAAAAATCCAAATTTTTTAATACTTTTTGCAAAAATCGAAAAAAAAACGATAAAAAATTACGAAAAAACAGGAAATTTTACGCAAAATCACGTTTTTACAAACTACATTTTTTTTAAATGCTCTAACTCAAAAACGAAAAACCTCAATAACTTGAAATTTTCACCAAATCTTTATATTGATGTTCTCTATACATGGTTAAGTTTTCAAAGTATTTTGACATATTTTGACTTATTTATAGACAATTAAAATTTTCGATTTTTGTAAGTTTTTTTTTTTAAAAAATCTATAAAATTTTTTTGGCAGTCCAAAAACTCTTAAAAATAAATTAAAGGATTAAATATAAGTAATACTAATTGTAACTAAAAAATATCGGAGATGGTTTCACTGAAATTTTTTTTATAAGCCCATAAATTTCAAATTTGTATAAAATATGTTAAAATCGCGATAATTTGCAAGGTATTTTGTAGTTGAAAATTCATAAAATTTTTTCTGTTTATACTTAAGATTCAAAATTTTAACACTAGGTTTTCCATAAGCTTACCTTCAAAAATATATAAAAAAAATTAACCAGACTTAAGA
Organism: Chaitophorus viminalis; assembly: GCA_025469195.1. NCBI lineage: Eukaryota > Metazoa > Arthropoda > Insecta > Hemiptera > Aphididae > Chaitophorus > Chaitophorus viminalis. Next base: position 75,143 of record JAIPRK010000663.1, read on the forward strand.
GGAAAAATTTTATGACTGTTTTAAATTTAAATTTTTACGAAATTGCATTATAATTACATTTAAATATAAAATACTATATAATATAATTTATAATATATAATTTTATTATATACACATTTTATACAAACATATTAACTCCGTTCAGAATCTTTATTCGTATACAATGATATCTATCATTGCATTCAAATTTAACAAATACATTGTAATAATGACCTATCCTATAAACGTGTTACACTCAACCCCCAACTGTACAGCAAAGCGAGGCCCACACGTTTTTTTCTTTTAAGTCTTGTAGAAATTTTTTTATATATTTTAGAAGGTAAGCTTATGGACAACCTAGTGTTAAAATTTTGAACCTTAAGTATGAACAGAATAAATTTTATGAATTTTTATCTACAAAATAACTTGCAAATTATCGTGATTTTGACACATTTTATACAAATTTGAGCTTTATGGGCTTATAAAAAAAATTTGAATTAAACGATCTCTGATAGTTTTTAGTTACGATAACTATAACTTATAATAAACCTTGTATTAAATTTTCAAGAGTTTTTGGTTAGCCAATTAAATTTTATAGATGTTTAAAAAGAAAATTTTACAAAAATTGAAAATTTAAATTGTCTATAAATAAGTCAAAATATGTCAAAATACTTTGAAAACTTAACCATGTATAGAGAACGCCAATATAAAGATTTGGTGAAAATTTCAATTTGTCGCGGTTTTTCGTTTTGGAGATAGAGCATTTTAAAAAAATGTATTTTGTCAAAACGTGATTTTGCGTAAAATTTCCCGTTTTTTTCGTAATTTTTTTTATCGTTTTTTTCGATTTTTTTGAAAAGTATTGAAAAAGTTGGATTTTCGACTTGCCCAAATATCATCTACATTCACTTCTTTCTTTTCAGAAAAGTTGCTGTTTAAGAAAATCGAATCATTTTTACTACCAAAAAACGTGTCCTTAGACATAAAAAAACAAAAAAAACACACATCATTGTAAAACCAATAGATTCCATCACTCCGTTTAGAATCTAAAAACTTTTATGTTCTACCCAATATGATGAAATGATAACTGTAAATTATTATATCGTTTATTATGTTAAATTATTATATTGTTTTGTATTATTTTGTAAATAAGCAATATTTTTCTTTTATTTTTTCTTTTCAATCCAAATCTACTGTTTTTAATCACAAATGTATATTAATATAATTTAACTATTAAGTTCTATGTAATACTATGTTCTATGTATGTATACTCTACTGTGTTTGAAATATTGCCTGTAATGGCGTTATAAAATAAATAATAATATAGTATTTTATTTAAGACTATAAATATAGTGCAGGCCATTAGCAATAATAAATACTTTTTTAACACACATCATCTATTAATATATATTTTTAATTGGCCACTTGAATATTTCATTCAAAAGTCATTGTACTGTTGTGATTAGGCTTAGGGACTTCTAGCGACTTGCTCTAAAAAACGTGCAAATAAAAAAGTATAAAATATGCACTTAAATATACTAAATAGTTTCTATATTTTACTGAACAATTTAAAAATCTCTTATTAAAATGGTTCTTAACCTTTTGTAGATCACGGACCCCTTACTATTTTTTTTCGAATACCTTTTTAAACATCTCATAATCAAAATTGAAATAATTATTTTATACTACAAATTACATATAAGTAGACGTAACAAAACATACACATTTATAATTATTCTTAATATTACATTCAATTTTTCATAAAAATGTAAAATAAATTATTTCATTTTTAATATTCATAAAATTAGATTTTTATTTACTTAATGGGATGGTTGGTTGTTGGTGTTGTATTTGAGACACAAGTTTTTGAACAAGGGACTCAATACCGGAAACCTTTAAGACTGCCGCGTACCCTCGACATGAGTATCGCGGATCCCAGGTTAACCGCTGCCTTGTTATATTTATTTATCTTTTTTTTTTTCATAATTATTAATGGTTATTCGTTTATTACGTAAGATAATAAAAATATATTTTGATTGATTTGAGAGTTGTTGATCAAACTCTATGCTTGATTGTTAGCCTTAATAAATAAAACATATAAATTATTAAATTTATCATTTGATCTAACTGCCGGTAAATACGTTAAATTTTTGTCGGCGAAACACATCAGTGCGTACTCGTATATGAATTTGAATAATGTATCGAAAAACGCGGCATATACGAATACGTGGCATACAATAAGGTATAAATGAATAGGTATATGATATTATAATATAATAGGAGTATAGCCTTTTATAGCACTGAACATTAAAAATTGTGAAATATGCAAATATAGGTAGGTATGAAAAATGAAATTTAGAATTTAGATTCCTTACATAACTACTTATGTCTGTCTAATCCGGCTATTTTATTAATCTTTCAAAAAAATATGCCAATGTTAGAAGTCTCTAAGTCTAGTTACGATGTATAAGTATATAACATCTTTTTCTGGGTTCCGTATAGGTACTTTCGTCTGGCGTTAGCCACGTGCCCACAATCGTTTAAGCGTTTGTGGGAACATAGCGACTGCTGCTAAATTTACATGTTCACACGTGCCTGCTACTTCAGCTGAATTTTCATGTAGACTTTTTGTGGTCTCTGATTAGTGTCGTATCGCACGAATCATCTTATATAGCTGAATGCGCCGCAGTGTCCGGTAATTTGACCCAAAGGGCTTACGTAAAATCGTCGTCGTTGCTCGTGCGTGTATAAAATCGCTGAGTATATCATAATTAGAACGTGGAGCCGTGGATGTCTATGCAATCGCATAGTTTTTTTTACATTTTCTGATATACAATACTTTTTACCGAATTAAAATAATCAACATTTTCATTTTTACGAAAAAAGCTGAAAAATATGGAATTTTTGGGTATCTATACAGAGATCAAAGATATATACCCTCCGTATAAGTAACGGTAATACTGTAAATATCCAGTGAACATTTCATATCTCTATGATTATTTTTTTGAATTGTGGCAAAAACATAAAATCGTTTTTGTTGAAAAATTGATTTTTGCAATGATAGAAAACTTCGTACTACCGTAATTCGGAGTACCGTAAAATTAGCCCCCTCCCCTACTAGATACAATTTCCTGTCAGGATAGTGAAATTGATAGCCAATGACTTCCTTGTTTTACTCAGTATCAGAAAAAAAATTACATTCCTTTCTTACTGATTACGTAAGCAACTATATTGAGCCGAAAGTAAAACCAATTTTTAATTATTTAATAATTTTGAGTATCAAAACAAACAATTAATTATATGTAGGACAGCGGTTCTCAAACTTTTTTGTTCACAGAGCCCTTAGGTTCCTAAAACAATTTACAGAGCTCATTTATTTGAGATAACAACTATAATATTCATAAAAAATGATGTAAATTGTAAATAATTGCTTTTTAATTTTTTTTTCTATAAAATACGGATATATATAAATTATTTAATCAATTTAATAGGAAAATTATTTTATTAATTTATAAATTTTGATATTAATTAATGATTTTAATATGATCCATGATGTTGACTTTTTTCATTGATCATTATTTTAATATTTGGCTTGATAGACGAAAGTTGAACGATCATGCTCTGCTTCAGTCTAATTTATTGCGATATTTTATTTTTGATGATGCATATAATGAAAATCCGGTTTCACACAGATATGTTGTTTCAAAAGGAAGAAGTGCTAGTACAGCTTTTTTAGCCAGATATACTGCACCAAAGAATCAGTTATAGGTAATGATATTTTATCAAATGAAGTTTTTAAAGATAAATCGGTGGTCATTTCAATAAATCCTTCATACTCCATTATAATAAAAAAGTAATTAAGAGTAATATAATAATAATTTGAATTACATAATACAGATGTGCTCACTAAACGCCACGGAGCCCTTAGACCACTCTCGCGGAGTCCTAGGGCTCGGTGGAGCACAGTTTGAGAACCGCTGGTGTTTAGGTAATTTTCACGTACACGCACGTTTTTAGTGCACCTATAGTATATTGTATAAATATTGTTATTGCTATATATTATTTCCACGTGAAGTATCGACTTACCGGTACGTTCTTGTCGGCGGAAATTGTCGCGAAAGCCACGACGACAGTGGCTACGAAAGCTACGCACTTCATGGCGTTTTCTTTTGCTGCGTTTTAGTTATACTCGGTGAAGCTGCTGCGAATATAATATAATATACACTATAAAATATTGTTTTTGCTGTTCCTGCACAGACAGACGGACGTACACTAGACTGCTGTTGTCCCGAAGCGCGTTATTATGATTTTCGCTGCTCGTCGTGCCCAACGCGTAAAACGAAACCAGTTTCTTACAGAACACGATTATAGTATAATATTATTTATGCGGTATATGCCTGACCCTACGTACGTACGTAGACGAATGCGATTCTCTTGCATAATGGTCGTATCGCATACACGGCGCGTGGTGGCCCCCACGAAACGATAGTACATAGGTAATATATACGCTGTAATATTATGTCGTGTATATTATAATAGGTACCGTAGCTATCCGTAATAGTAGACAGTCGGTATAAACATGATGTATATGTATAATATATCGTGTAGATGATAGTAATAATAATATGTAATATTTTCGTCGACCAATTGGTTTTATTAACAAACAACACCGCGGTGACCTCGTTAGACGATCGGACTAAATATAATATTGTAAACTTCGGGTACCTCGAGGGTTTATTTTATAATCGCGTTAACGTAATATTTCGTATACGCGTAGGTTCATAGTATGTTTAAAAATTCTAGTTATTTTTTCTTGCGATTTACTTGTTTATTTTTTATGAATTTAAAATCATCAAGCTATCAGGTCATCGATAAATACTGCACGCAGAGAAACAATCATTTTTGTCACTGTAGGGATATAGTATGCGATTGTATTGTATATATACTCAAGAACAATCCTGAACATTTCAAATGGTTATGCACGCAATAAAATGTTGTCATTGCGACAATAATCGCATAATTCATAATACACATAATACACCTGCAGACGATGTTCAGTTTTGCCGAGTTATTACTAAATATTATAATAATTTTAATAATAATATGTAGGTATTAAGTATGTAGGTAGATAAGTAGGCAGCTATGTAGGTATCTGCATGTATACGGATAGTCTGTATGGATATATAGTTATAATAGCGATACAAGAACGAGACACGCGACACAACGTCGTCGTTTTAACCGTGACCGACAATGGAGTGGTTTCAACAGAACAAGTATTATTGTAATTCGTATGATGTGGTTGACGTTTTTAAAGACGTTGTGCGGACACCGTGTGCAGTGTGCTATTATAATATATCATGTATAGATACCTGGTGAAATGTAAGACACTTCGACTAGTGCTAGTGATATTATTATGGTAATGCACAGCCGTTAAGTTTACAGTTCACTCGTCGCAAGCCCATTCAAACAGCGCTCTATTATTGTAATATATATTATAATATCGAATATATATTTCAAATAACGTACGGGAAAGTATATTGGTTTTTCTTTTAAGTATTCTAAACATAAATAGATAGTTTTTAAATAATTTAACGACCTTTTCATAATAAAAACTCGTATGAACAAAAAAAAAAACGTAATAAGATAAAAGATTTGATTTAATTTATTTTAGACAGGTTTTTTCGGCAGCCGATGTACATTTTCTCAAAATATTTATCTGGTTAAGTTTTAAATAGTATACTATATTACTATAGATAGTAATATAGTAATAAAAATAACTAATAAGTAATAACTAATAAATAATCATCACCTTGGTTAAGATATAAATTGAAATTATGTTTATTATGAGAATAGGCAGATTTTATACTCGTTATACGCTGTACTTTATTATGTACCCGAATCAAGTTTTATTTTTTAAAAATGTATTAAAATTTTTCAAAATAGTCAGTATAAATAAAGAAAAGTATTTTTTATCCACATTATTTATGTTTTACAAAATAATATATAGAAATTATAGAATGATAGTTTATTTAATGAATTATCTATTACACATTATTTTTCTACTTATCTCTGAAACCACCTATATGTTGTTATATATCGGCATATCGCTTATCAATTATAGTAACTCGACAAAATAATAAATTTCATATTTTCTTTGACTTGTTTTCTGTATATATATCATTGAAATAATATTTAAATAATATACCTAGTATCTTGTGATTTGAAAGTTATGTTTACGTATATAATGTTTTTTTAGCTTTTTGTGTTAAACATCACGGCATAAAGGGATGATATTAATTACAAGTAAAACATACCAATATTTATTTTGGAATACATTTTGCATTTAGTAAATACATATATTATAATATCTAAACGTTGTTTATTAAAATATCACTCATAAGTGAAGATAATATGTAGTGACCTGGCTACGCGACGAGTAAAATAAATTACGATCCACGACAGCAACAATTTCGTAAAGGTATTGAGAAATAAAATATTGCTTAATTTTGAATAATGTTCCTGTTTGTAAAGACGTAATATGTACAGGTAGGTACGCATTATTTATTAAATATATTTACAGCGTAGGTATACGTATAATATATTAACATGTATGCTTTGTTATTATTTGGGGTGGTAGTTTTAATTAAAATATGAATTGCGTCAGTTGAAAATTAAGTTCAGTCTACCACTGTATACACATTTTATCATGAGCGTTCCGAGACATTTTTATATGGGAAGGGGGGGGGGTACAAAATTATTTTAAAAAATGTTGAAGATTATTTTATTCATTTTATAGTTACATTTTTTACAGATTATGTTTGGGAAAAGAAATTTAAAATTCTAGTGTGACTGGGGGGAGGCAAATGTCCCGTCTTGCCGATGCCCATGCATTTTATGCTAGTCAAATGAAAACGTATTAACAATTTGAGTATTATTAATTTTAAAGTAAAACAAAATAATATAATGGTTATATTACAATAAAAATTATACACGCATTCACACTGCATACGGCATACCAGAATCTACAATATATACTATACGTATATACCCAACCGCCTCGAGTAATATGTACCCACTGAGCACTAGCGATATAATATGTGAATCAACTGGTTTCACATACAGGTTTTCTGCAAAATATTCATTGTAATACCGCTATGAACCGATATGGATGTATATTATTATTATTATTATTAATTATTAGTACGGATAAACCCTTTCTGCAGTTTTTAACATAACCATACTCAACGTTATGTATAAAACTGGATTATATTAAAAATTAAAAAATACAAGCATTTTAATATATATAAATATTATAAATACAATTAAATATTATCCCAAGTGGAACTCTGGAATGAAGTGGGACCAAACATGCTAAAAATGAATTATTTAAACTTATTGGAGATATTTACAGAGTCACAGATGCAATCACAAAAGGATATTAAGCGAGACTGATAGTGATAAGGAAGAACTTTTAGAAAGAGTTGTGAATACCACTATGGAAAAATATAAAGAAAAGCCGAAGTAGATGGAAAGCGCATATTCTCATTTCTCAGATACCTCGATTGCTTGAACTAATTTTAGAAGGAATAGTGATGGAAAAAACTACAGAGAAAGACCCAGGGTAAATAGGCAGTTTTTTTTCTTATAGAGAAGTATTTTATGAGATCACACCTAAACTTGGGAAAAAAATTATCGCTTCTCTCACAACAGATATTTAATACAAATATTAATAAATTCAAATTACAATTAATTAGACCTGACATCCTTTTTATTATTGACACGATACTAAAACTCAAAGAGTATTGTTGAATTCAGACTATAACAGATAAATCAATTATACTATCCTAATAACAACATTTTAAATTTAATACTATATAATAGGTATTACGTATATCTGCCTAATTAATATTCAATGTATATAACTATTTGTATAAAATAGTTTTAAAAACAAATGTCAGTCCAGGTATTTCTATGGCCCCTAAAAACTACTTGAACATGAGCCCACAGAGAATATCCCTACTTTCCAATGGGCTTATTCACCCCAAAGGAGACCGTGATTAGTGATCACTGATTACAATACATGAGCTAAATCAAAAACGACCAGAAAGCAAAGAGGGAGGCCACCGACATAGAGGCATGACAGGCATGTACATTTCTGAAAACAAATCCTTAGATTTAAACTGCATTGAATATTAAGAAATAACCAATAGTATTCATTTTATGTTTGGAATTCAATAATCTTAAATACTTCTTGTAATTCAAAATTATCGTAATAACCTCTGGGCTTCCACACGAGGTTTATCAGCGATTTTTTATATAATTAAAATAAAAATAAATGATAAATAAATAAATAATGACATCCAAAGTCTCGTGTCCACCGAGTATCCAGCTTGATTTACTATGCACTTTGAAAGCGACGGACTCCATTTAGTATGGGCGTTGGGACTTAGGCAGAATCAGACGTATAATGATGTTCGTTGACGTAATAGATTACTTATAGATTAATTCCATGACCGATTAGGGTGAGAACAATCCGTGTTGAGGTGAAAATCCTGTAAAGGAAAGTCCAGATCAATCGAAATTGTACACTGATAAGATAATATACAATTTGCTTGAAAAATGTATTTATGTATTACTTGCTACAGCTATATAACAGTTGGAAATGGTGGAAGAGAATGCTTGTGTTCCAAGTGGAATCAAAAAAAAAAAAAAATCAACAGATTTCAGAGACTGAAATTTTAAATCTTTGTTAAATTACGTTCTCCTATATGAAAGTGTACCGCTGGGTTTTATTAACCATCCAAAGGGACGAGAAATTTTTTGTCTAATGATTTATAAAAACACGTTGATGTTACATATTACGTTTATTATGTATACAGGATGTAGTGCGGTAACTTCCTTCAGGGGCGGATCTAGAAATATGAAATGGGGGGAGGGGCCTATAAATTATATCACACAAAGACAAAATTTATAATTTTAGTACGTATATATATTAATTAAAATATATTTTAAAATAATAAAAAAATAATAAGTTAGATATTAAGATAAATAAGTTCATTAGTCTTTTGACCAATCTTCAGTTTTCATTTTCCTTTGCTTCTGTCGAGAAAATCTATTTATGACATCATTGCGAAAACACGCCTATTTTATGTTTGTTGACATTTCATATATTATGATAATAATGATATATAATATATAATATATTATATAATATAAGATAATGATATATCTGATGACTGATACCATATTTTCATGTCAGTATATCTATGATACTCGCCGACTGCCGATATCGAACAGTCGTTGGTGCTCGAAAAGTAATATATTATTATAATATGTAATAATATATAAGTATATACACGTCGAAAAGGGGGGCTAAAGCCCCTTAGCCCCCCCTTGGATCCCCGCCTGACTTCCTTATTCGAAGTGACCGTTTCTCTTATAAGAGCGCATTTCTATAGCACGGTCGAAAGCTCGTGATCTAACGGTTTTTTTTGCGGTTAGTTTAGTGTTAATCATGCCGTTCCCGAAAGCATTCATTCCATAAATCTTTTGCGGAAACACTTCAGCTCATCTCTCTTAGGGTGATCTTCCGTGATCACCAGATTCAGCCCCCTGTAAGTTGTGGCTTTTTCTTGTAGGGCTAACTTAAAACTTTGGTTTATACAAATTGTTCGAGAACCCTTGATCAATTGAAGCATAATTGCATGTTGCTATTTCTGATATAATTATATGCAGGAAAAAGTGGACAGAAATTTTAAAATTCGCGTTGTATTGCGCAGTGTATTGTCGTGAACGGTGGTCACCTTCAAGATGTCGTTTTTAAAACCTAATGAAAGAAAACTGTAAATGTACTCTTGTAAAATAAAAAAATTCTTTTTTTATTTCTAATATTTTTTGTGTTATGATTTTTTAAAATAAGGAAATTACAACGCCCTACCCAGTGCTATATTTTATACGTTATTGCAAGTTTTACAATTTTTAATAATTCCTATTAATTAATGTGTTTTATTATGTATATGTAAAGAAAATAAAAAATCTCAGATACTATTAAATGTTAATACGTATTATGTAATAATGTAAGCGTGCCGCGTATATGTAGATCTGTCTTGATGAGTAAACAGCCAATTGTCTGAATAGGTATTTATATTCGTCGAATAAATAACAATATAATCGTAAAGGGTTCGTGTGTTAGATACAAATAATTGGCGATTATTCGAGTTTGTTAACATTAATATATTATAATATATTAATATATAATAATTTAATGTTCAAAATCTAAATAATTAAACACTATTGTTTAATGTTTGAATTTAAATGTTTAATAATAATATTATAATGTGGCTTTTAACTATTAATAAAAATAAATAAATGTAGGAAACAATATTACATGCATGTAAATAATACATATATATTAAATATATCCGTTTATTACTGTCTTCTCGTTGGTAATGCAAATTAGTATCATTGATTATAAATACTATAATGGTATGTTAATAGTATTGTAGGATGTTTAATATTCTGGCTTTATTATAAGCAGTGTTAGAATTTGGGGGGGGGAGAGATGAAGCTCCCCTACTACTTTTAAATGTATTTAGCATACCCTACTAATATTTTTAATTTGGTCGGGGCATAAGCCATGCAAAATATTTTTGAAAAACGTGTTCAACATATATTTAGTATTATTATAAAACAATATAATGTCTTTGAATAAATTTAACTGATATATACATATGATGTCGCTGATGAGGTAAATTGCCCAAAAAAGAAAATAATGAAGAGAACGATACTTACGAAGAACTATGGAATATATTGAGGCTTTGAACATAATACATTTTTTTTTTTAAATTCAAATTATTTTCTTACTACATTAGTTTGATTTTTGTGTTGTTTTTTTATTAAGATACACTCGTATGATTATTTAATTTTACCGAAAACCTAGTAAAATACTAGAGAAAAAGGCAAAGACCCCCATGGCTTATGTAAGGAATGCTAATATTTTTCAAACAAAGGAGTCCCTATAAACTTTTATTTTTTCTGTTTGAGCACTGATTACGAGTTGTTTTTAATCGAACCACAAATATATACATTAACTCATTTACTAATGATTTTATTACAGTAGATATTCATAGATATGAAAGAAATACGTTGTATAAGAGTTGTATTAGAGTAGGTAATAAAATGCATGCATTTACATTTTGAATACATAATCGGGTACAATGTTATAGCGAGTAAATAAATAAACAAATATATTTATATCTATTAAGCAAAAGTGTAAATAGTAATTATACACTCAAATATTCAAATTCAATTACTATTTTTATATTTTAGTTTTAATTCGCAGTACCCATAAATTTGGCACTCTTAAATAGATAAAATATAGCCGATGAATTAAAGCCAAAAGCAAAATTCAAAAATTAAATACTCAAAAAAATAAAACCCTTCAAAATATAATATAATATAGTATATGCTATATATATATTTGATACCGACAAGATTATTTAACAGTGAGCTGTTTACTTAAATATTGCAGCATAAGCATAAGAAATTAATAAATGCATTGGTCGGCGAATATGATGAGTATCCCAAGAGTATAAATTTTCAGACCACTTGCTGTAGTGGTCTAGTCGACGTTTTGGGCTTAACATAAACAAAATCTTATTTTTAATTTAGAGACTTTAAATAATTTTCTCGACCGTTGTTCCAAGGGTTTGACACGTGTTTTACTACCGGACGAATCTGTTAATTCAATTTAAAGGTAATTATAATTTAATTATATTCGTTAATTATATTGTTTATAATATATTATTCAGGAATTAATTTAAAAATATTTTAATTGACATCCGTTTTTCCGATTGACATGTGTTGGTAATACTTCTATCGTAATACGTAGAAAACTACTATATAATTAACAAATTTAATTTTAATGCATTAAAATCGTTATACTAATTATTATGAATACACGTTTTTAATTGCTTTTTAACCATTGACAAACACATTCAGATAATAAATAAGGACCAATGGTCTATATTAACTAAAGTAAAATTTTAAATTTAAAATACCTGCAAACTTTTAAATCGTATGTATGATATAATAATTATATGATAATCTAACCATGCTATAAATTTTTACTTACTCATATATTATGATGAAGTGTATATTTTAATCTATTGATGCATGACTTATCTACTTATCCTACATTTGAGTGTTTATATTGCCATTCAATTTTATTTCCGGAGAATTTGCTATTGCCTACTGCTTGTTTTGTTTGAATTATTATTTTAAATTACATTTTTATTTTTTATTATCTGATTTTGTTTTCATTTTTACCATTCAATCAATTTTGGATTTTTGGTATTTTTATTTTGGTTTGAGTTAACACATATAATGAAAACATAGTAATAAATTATTAATTTAAATGTTATATTTTATCAAATTATTTTATCTTTTATAGATATTTATTACGGTGTAGGAAATAATGACATATAAATGATTATAAATTTATAAATTATGATCTAATATAATATTAATATTTAAACTCAACAGAAATATATTTACCCGAAATTATATTCTTTCAATTTCCAAACATATTCATTTTCTAAACATACTTCATTTAATGCTCTCATCGTATTGTATTGTCTGATTTCATCTCATCACGAATTGGGTGTTTGTAATTTTGAACTATTTTTTTCAAGTTCAATTCAATTATCTTTTCAAATAATGAATATTTGTTGGTCTAATTAATAATTATTTTTTCTTCAGTAGTTGGTATTTAATGTTTCCCAATTTTTAAGTATAATTGTCCCTATTTTATAGTCGTAAATAAATTAATATAAAAGAGTAGGTATTAATTCCTTTAACATAATATAATCACTCAGAACATTATTTTTGATTATTTCAGAAAATGAAGCTATATCTAGACCCTACCGGAACTTATGGGCCTAAACCACGGCCATTACCAATCTCAAACTGAGATGAGTCGACTTATAGTGAGTTAAAACATGTCATAAAATTATTAAATTATTCAAAAAATTTTAAAGTTATAACTTTTTTTTAAACTGCAATATTTGAGTTCTACTGACTCAAATTAAAAAAAAAAAAAAAAAAAAATGAAAAACTAATATATTTTCTTACACCTATAAAATAATATCATAAAGGGAATATTATAAATTTTTATTATTTCACAATTTTCATTTATTTTTCACTTTATTATAACTTATTACTCGTATTATGTAATTTAATATAAAAGAGTAGGTATTAATTCCTTTAACATAATATAATCCATTAGAACATTATTTTTGATTATTTCAGAAAATGAAGCTATATCTAGACCCTACCGGAATTTATGGGCCTAAACCACGGCCATTACCAACCTCAAACTGAGATGAGTCGACTTATAGTGAGTTAAAACATGTCATAAAATTATTAAATTATTCAAAAAATTTTTAAAGTTATAACTTTCTTTTAAACTGCATTATTTGAGTTCTACTGACTCATATTAGAATAAAAAAAAATGAAAAACTAATGTATTTTCTTACGCCTATAAAATAATATCATAAAGGGAATATTATAAATTTTTATTATTTCACAATTTTCATTTATTTTTCACTTTATTATAACTTATTACTCGTATTATGTATACGAAAAATTATATTTTGTTAATATAAATATGTATAACTTTGTGTTACATTTTATTTCAACAAAATACGAGTAGTTGTAACGTATAAAATAAAATATTTCTCTAGACTCTAGAGCGTAAAGTATTGTATCCTGATATTTTTATTTTTTAAATAAAATTAACATATTTTAGAAACGAAAAAAAAAACTTTTACAATAGTTTATAATAATATGTATATATATATATATATATATATTATAAATGTATACGTATGCGTAGGTACTATACTGTTACTATTTTTTTTTTTTTTATTTGTCTACTATTGAACCTTGTCTTATTCAAGCGTGTGTTCAGGGCATTGGCCTGTTGAATACGGTTACCGGGAGATTAACGGCAGACCATGTGCGTGTATACTTTCCCCTCGTATTTTGGGGCAAAAAAAATATAGTAATAAAATATATTTTACGTACTATGTGTCTGTGTCTAGTCGACTATGTAGGTATACGTAGACATTTTGGGGTTTTTTATTTCTTGGTAGGTAAAACAAATTGACCCAACACACCTGTTGGCCCTCCGAATAGAACAAAGGCCACAAAAGCCACCTGGGTAACGTATGGCACACAATAGTACTATTATAACTTATAAGATTATGTGAACACACACACACATATATATATATATGACCAACAAATTATAAATAACGAACCATTATATAAAATATTGTGTAAAGAGAACGCGACGTCGAATCGAGTGTTTAATTTCGTCGCCCTTCGTCTACATTTACACGCGCATAACATAATATTGTAACAACGAAATCACGGCCGGAATACACCTCGTCGGTACCGAAAATGTTAAATTAATATCCGAGGGTATTGACCTGTCCTATTTTTTAAAACTTACAGAGGAGTGCTCGGCTCGCTGCGATACGATGTATGATATTTTATTCTTTTTTTTTCTCGGGGAGAGTGTAGCTAGGAAAAAAACCTAGTCGGAAGGTATTTATTATAATATTTTTTGGATAGTTAAATCCCAAAGAAATAAAAAGAAAAAACCGATAACGTCGATAACGCGTTAATTTGACACTGAAGTTGTATAGGTGGGTCGTGGGTACATATTATACGGTGTATACATTTCGTATTCGGTTTAGGTCTATTATAAATACGGACAAAAATGTATGCGCACAAGGTTAATGACGGTTTTCTCTTCTCCGATTCCATCGCATAGCTGCCCCGAAGCAGATGTATTGTGGTAGAAAACTATAATAATTATTAATCCATAGTATTTATCTATACAAGATACAGCTGTTTATTGCATACTATATAGACGACAGATATTACATCGGTAATCCCTATTTTAACAATGTGGACCGTGATTTAACCAAGTGGAGCGAGTGAGACAAGGAGAGCGAATTTAACGTGCACCGTCCTCTTGAGGTGGATGATTCCATTTCCATATAATATTTATTATATGTTCGTATGTGCTTCTGCCTTCAGTAAAGACAAGGTAGTATAGATAATAAATGTATGGATTTTAGGTAGATAGTGTCGATTCATACAATGATTTACATATTCAGTTAGCAGAAACAGAGAGAGAGTGAGTGAGTGAGTGAGAGAGAGAGAGAGAGAGAGAAAGAGAGAGAGAGAGAGAGAGAGAGAGAGAGAGAGAGAGAGAGAGAGAAGAGAGAGAGAGAAAGAGAGAAGAGAGAGAAGAGAATGCAGATGATTTTTTATTTTCGTCCAATGAGCATACATCGTGCCAACAAAAGATTCGTCTTCGGTTTCTTTTTGGAATAATCGAATTTCAACTATAAAACAGTACGTAATGTTAATCGAAAACCAATAAAAATAAATATTTCAGTTTTATTTATTTTTTCCAAAATACCTTAAATATATATATATATATACACATATAATTTTACATAATTGTTTATTGAACACAATATTTAACAAATTAAAGGAATTTGTAAAAATTAAAAAGAAAAGTTTAATTACATTTTTTAATGTTTACATAACACATAACAGGTGTTCGCGATCATTATACATAGGTAACATTATGTTCGTTGTTGATTATTTTAATATTCTAACGGTGGATATTAATTATTTTTCAAATCACAATAGGTTAGGTATTTATAGTTACTGGTCCTTGCACATTTGATATTAATTAAGAGTGTAAAAAAGTTCATGTAATATTAAATAGGTCGTAAAATAAATTATACCTAAACAAAAATCGATTATAATCGGTGCAATATATTTATAAATCTATATGAATTATACCTACATATCTTATTTTAATTTAGTTCACACGTATGCATCTATTATGAATTTATGATAAATTAATATATTACGTATACCATAATTATTATACTGGTATTAAGATAAAAAATAAGTATCTATTTATTTTATAAAACAATTTTTTAATAAATACAACATTTACATGATTATAAGAAAGATATTATAGTCAGTACACATCAAATTAAACAACTACGCAAAATCAAACTGAAAATGTTTAAAAAAAAAATCTAAACAACTATATTTATGAACGCTTGCTTAAATAACTTCTCATTATTTCAAAGACTCCAAATATTTTATTTATATCGTACACGTTATTATTATATTTTAAAAGAATTGTTTTTCCTTTATGTGTTTAAAATCATTACTTAACATGGTTTAACTTAATTTTGATTACTACATAAAAAGTCATAAATTTAAATTTGGTTTTTAGCTTACAGATGTATATATTGTTTATATCTAATGTTTTTATTTAATATAAATTTAATATAAGGTTTATTATAAGTTATACTTATCGTAACAAGAAATTATCGGAGATTGTTTTACTCATATTTTTTTTATAAGCCTATAAATTTCAAATTTGTATAAAATATGTTAAAATCGCGATGATTTGCAAGTTATTTTGTAGTTGAAAATTCATAAAAAATTTTCAGTTTATACTTAAAGATTAAAATGTTAACACTGGGTTATCCATAAGTTAATCTTCAAAAAGCTATAAAACAATCTCTACTGAACTTTAAGAAAAAAAATTTATGACCGTTTGAAATTTAAATTTTTACAAAATTGCATACAATTGCATTATATTTCAATTTAAATATAAAATACTATATTATTATAATATATAATATTTTAGACTGACAAATTTTATCGGTTTTTGGAATTTGCTCTAATTCAAAAACTAAATAACACATACACTTGAAATTATCACCAAATGTTTAAATTGACGTTTTCTATAAATGGTTAAGTTTTCAAAGTATTTTGACTTATTTATAGACCGGACTTAAAGTCAAAAATTTTATGATCGTTTGAAATCTAAATTTTTACGAAATTGCATACTACACCTATTGCATTATATTTAAATTTAAATATAAAACACTATATTATAATATATCCATTTTAAACCAACATATCATCTCCGTTCAGAATCGTTATTCGTATACAATGATATCTATCATTGCATTCAAATTTAACAAATCCATTCTAATGACCTATCCTATGAACGAGGTGCACTCCATTCCCAACTGTACAGCAGAGTGAGGCCCATCCGCTTCTTTTTACAATTATATTTATACAATCTATGTATGTATATAATATACTATAAATATATATATAATATACTTATACCACTAGTTCATCGCTACATTTTAAAAACGTCTAATCATATAACCTTAAAATTTGACATAATGGTTGGTTCTTCTAATAGATGTGCGAAGCCGGGTGATTCAGCTAGTAACGATGTAAAATTATTATTTTGTACTATAATTATATTATTAAAGTACAGTACTTTTAATAAAAATATTATCAAAATGATATCAAATGAAAAATACTTTTTATAATTTTGTAAAAAGAAAGATTGTTAAAATTTGCTTCCCTATAAATGTCGCCGCTCCAGGCCCGGGCCATAGGGCTTGTACCTAAATATACCTCTGAAAGTACTAAAATACCTATGTACATTTTTAAAAAAACAATTGGTACCTAATAATTAAATTTTGTACAAGGGAATCTACGCAAATTTTAAAATTAATTTTCCATGTTTTAAGTAAATATTTTTACTAAAAATTCGAGCTAAATAAAATAATATTGATATAAAATCCATCTAAAACGAGTCCAACCGTGTGTAGGAGACTGACCAATTCATGTCATAGTAGAACTTTAAAGTATTCAAATTTACAGTAGATATTGTATATTCGAGATGAATTGCTTATTAATGATTAATTGACTATATTGTATGAGGTAATAAGAAAATTTTCGATTAGGGGATTCAAGGACTTGGGACCCTTGGGGATATATTTTGTACTCATATTTTCCATATGGCGCTGAGTATAATAGGAACATATTATACTAATGAATTAGTCAGCCATCCGTTTAACCGTAACGTACGCCGTATGCTCAATTATTATTCTGATACACAATAATCGTACAAAATACATATTTTCCAGTACTAATTTTGTTCAACGCGAAGTTTTGAAGATAATATCGTGATAACATTATTATCTTATCGAAACGGGGTTCCTAATTCGATAAGACTTGTTGTTATACTGACTACTCAGTACCCCGGAACCTTTTGAACAGTAATCTAACGGTAAAGTAGTATAATAATAGACCAAACACCTTATATTATACGATACTTTTGTAAACGTAGTATAAATTCGATAAAATATCGACACAAGTTAAAGGTCCGAACTCCGCCGAATAGGTATACTATTGTATGGTATAGCGTATAGATAAAATATTATTATATACAAATTATAACAGACGCGGAGATTCTTCATGGATCGAATGTAGCAGTTTATTATATTATTTTTAAATTTTCCTTTTTATTTTGTTTGAAAATATAATAATATCTTGGAGACGCGACTGGCCCACGTTCGTTATAGTTGCGTTTTTCGTGTATTTTAAATGCAATACCTAATAACAATAATATTATCGACAATAACAGTGGAAGTGACACAATGAACACGCACACACTAAAGCAGGTTAGCGTATTCTATAGACTACTAAACATCTATATAAGTATATAGATAAGCGCATGTATAATACTTGGGCATACACGCCTCTCTATACACGTATCATATCTGTGTTAATGTATCATTTTCTTTTTTATTTGAAACTAACGGAACAGGTCATCCGAGTTCCGGGGAGAAAGTACCTATGTATAATAGCATATATATATATATATATATATTCTATAACTGTAAAGCGATCCGAAAAATCCCCTAAAACTGATACATTTTTGACGTTTTATACATTTTCATAACTAGTAGCTGATCTAACGGGACACGACTGGTCGAAATGGGTCCGAAACCGTATTGTAACGGTTCTGTGACGTAAAATTTGTGGATATTACTGTAATTTTGATACCCCCGCGACAGCTACCGTTTTGTACCTTTCTCCGCGGGGACCCGGGCGACTGTATACATTATTATAGTGTATAGGTACCTCTACGTGTGTAGTGCACCACAGGAACGGCGAGATGCGAACGCGGGACAGGTGCGCGGGGAGAAGCAGAAGAGAAAAAAATTATACACACACACACACACACACACACGCACAAAGAGAAAAAGGAACTGCGAGAAAAAGGTATAACATGCGCGCCTTGAAGAAAAGAAAGGAGGAGGCGCGGACGACAAGGACGAGGAGTAGGAGGAGAGGGCGGACGCTCGCACGCGTGCGGAGAGGGGGTGAAACGTACTGGAAGGGAAGGGGCGGGGGAGAGAAGAAAAAAAGTACTTTTTTGAACGTATACGCGTACGCGAGTACCTACCTTATACCTAGTGCCTACCCACTGCAGCTATATACGCTATTATATATACTGCTATATACACATGTGTACCTATATCGTCGAATTAGGGGTCAAGGCCGCCCATTACTCGGATACCGGCGAACAGTTAACATCACGCGTTCGCGGTGCGTACGCTCTCAAAAGACTCACTCGCGCATATATACCTACACGGCTACACACACACACACACACACACACACACACACATATATATATATATATAATATAATAATAATATATTATATTCGGACCGGCCAACTGATCTCATTTTTATCTCAACCACGCGCATACTCTCTCGTCCTATCGTGCACTCGTGAGGATCACAGCTCCGCGTCAAGTCGTCCGCGTATTCGGTGCAACAGTTCAACTATATACGTCTTATATCCTGTCAACCACCGCCGCCGGCGCTCTACTATACCATATACTTTACACACACGGCTGATTCCGTTTCCGTCTCTTCGAGCAACAATCATATTATAAATATTATAATACATCATATTATATTATTGGTGTACTCCGCGCGGCGACCGATATACAATATTATACCTTCGCACAACACGCCGCCGTATAGTTCGAATTCCGCGCGTTCACGTACAAACGCTTTGCCGATTTCCCGCCAATATATTTTATTATAATATAATATACGCACAACGCATTATATCCGTGTACACTGCTGCAGTCTACGCTCTGCAGTACGTCGCGCGCCGCACCGCTGTAAACTATATCAATAACATAATACGTGTTGCTCGTACCTACCGCAAATATCCACGTTCTCGCCTGCTGCACTTGGCCGTTCCCGTCTTCGTCGCGTACATTATACGCACACGCACATCGTATACCGCCATATTAGCTACTATGGTGCGTGTTGAATGCAACGCGTCGCACCGCAAAAGCGATCGGTAATGATACACTATACTTTTCATATAATACATATCATATAAGTACATTGTTGTTAATTTAGGTAGGTAATTAGTTTTACGCACATTCATTGGTAATATTAATTCTATCCGAGCGTGTTTTAGCCGGCTCACACTTGCCTACACACGCACACACATGGACACACATACTATTCCTCGGTTTATTTTCTGCAGTTGACTATATGCGAATTACGAATTTACGAATCCTTTGACGTATTGTTCACGTATTGCGTCCGCAGCGGATATGTTCTTGTACACGGAAAATTTCACCACTAACCGTATATCGTATAATTATTGCGGTCTCCATTATAACCGTCCGCCGCTGCCGTTTCGAATGTCCCGAACGTAGTTAGTGCGAACATATTTTATTAAATGCGGTATGCCGGTATACGGTTGGTAAAATTCTTCGAGTTGGACACATCTGGAGGACCGATGCATGCGCACGCAGAAACAATGTTTCATTAATAGGAGTAATAGGACTATACTGCGCGTCGACTGCAGCAGGCTTTCTTCTACAATATACTTCAATGATATACTGTTGTACCTGTATGTGTAAATATTTTATAGTGCTCTCGAATTTGGGTGGTTAGAAATTTTTTTGCGTGGAACGTATTTTATCATTTAAATATTCCACTCAAATTATACATCTGAATCACGGCCCCCCCCCTCACATCCTTCCACGGCTTTAACTCGCGGAACAAGTAAAATATCACTTTGTTAAATTTCAACGCAATCGACTAACCGCCTATCGGCTTACATATTATATTATATTATTTTCATATATAGGTCTTAAAATGTTCACATTTTGCCGTTGAATAATCGTTATTATTATTTTCCTTCTAGAACAAAAAGCCATAAAAGCTGCCAACCCGGATTGGATGGGTCCAATATTCGACCTCGGCCCATAGTTCAGAACTGAAGGAAAGACTCAAAAACTTATCAAAATCAAAACGGCCGTGTTTTTCTACTATTTACTATAGGTAAAAGCACTTTTATTAATTTTTTTAAGACACTTAAAATTTATCGAGTGGTGAGTGCCATTTATTTGTTCTCTATTAATCTATGTTTATCAATCTAAATTTCGTCTATTAATTTCGCCATGATTACAAAGGCTCCCGAAAATGATCTGTCAACGCATATATTTCGCGTTATTTTCCAAAATAAACTTGAAGCTACAGCTGATGCATGTGCATACACTGCACCACTAGTGTACATGCCAATCATTGGTTATCGTGTACTACTATTATTACGACCTTATTTCTTAATTTATCAATGAGAGATACTATGTGTAAATGTGTAATAAGAATATGCATTTCCCTTAACGTTCAATCACAGATTATACAATCTGTGGTTCAATATACTTAAATTTCCTACACACTACTATTGGCAATGTATTGGACGCGCGTATATAGTAATCTAAACTAATTTGAATTATAAAATTAATTTTTCTTAAAAATTATGCAGTTAAATTGAAAACATAATATAACTGTATAGTAAACAATTTATTTTCATTATTATTATTATTAATTATTATACCTTAATTTTATAGTTGGATGAATTGTAATAATGTGGATCAGCGTGTAATACACTTATCGTCGTCATTCGATAGTGTGTTTTGGGTGCATTTAAATTGTAAAACGCGCTGAAGAATCCGACGAAGAGTTTGGCTTCGCTCATCGGGAATATTTTCGTTCAGTGTGTTGGGCACACTGGTGCGATCGGCTGACGACCGTCGGTTGCTGATAGAGACGACTTACGGAAATTTCACCCAATTAACCTTATAACCTTCGTTGAATAGAGTTCTTGTGGGTTTTTTAATTCGCAGATTTACGGTTTTCTGTTTCCAATCTATTGTCCCAGAAGTCTGAACGCCTCTCAATATGGGGATCGCTGACTATCCCGCCGAATACAATCCCAAAGTGCACGGGCCCTACGACCCAGCACGTTACTACGGAACGCCCGATACGCCTTTCTCTCAATTGAAACTCGGCGAGGTAACTATTTTTATTACTACATTATAGTATAGTATTATACGTCTAAAAACTGCACGCTAACCTCTTTTCCCATTTCCTATTACTATTCATATTGTATTCGCTTTTCCAATGATGGTTGACTATTGTTGTCGCTCACGAAACTCAACCTTTCACCACATAGTAGTCCTCGACTATCATCCAGAACGTATAATTTGACATCGTTTGGTGCGTTGTTATAATATTTCACGTTAACTTGAGATTGCATTAATTGTTAAATTAAATAGTTTTTTAAAAATTTACTATTTAAATTCACATTACTGGTGTTCCCAGAAATGTTCTCTTTGGAATCATATTCTGTCATTAACCCTGTAACACTACTGAATATTTATATTATAATATATTAGTTTTCTTTTTTTTTCCTTCTTAGCCAAAGTATTGTTAAGCTTTGTGTTTTGTGGGCAAGAAATAGTGAATTTATTGACTTAACTAAAATAGTGATATCATTATACAAATCCGTATAATGTCCTTGATTTAGAAAACATTTAAGATTTATTTATTACTAACTGTATTTTTCATCAGTTTTTATACTATAGGTTAGTTTAAATGTTAACAATGTTTTATTGAGTAAATTGTAATGTACCTTGATATTTTTAATTATATGATAAAAACATTGTTTTGGGTTGGTTTATGTTTCTACTAATTACGTTAACTACTTAAATATTTTATTATTCTCTATACTATTGTTCTAAAATGTTCTAAATTGTTTTAAATAAGTAATATTTTGAAACTATTTTAATAACATGTTGTTTATTATTTTTATATTCAGTTGAATTGCCATTAATTATTATCAAGCTAGGAATGAATAAAATAATAAATGAGTAATAATTTTAGAAACTCACATAGTTACAATTAACTTACCAAATAAAATCTATAGTATCTAATTTTATCTAATGATAACATTGTTCTAGGTTACTCAATGGATTGGACGTCGTAATAAGTCGCCATCAGCAATTGCTGGATTATTTTCTCGTGCCTACTGGAGATGGTCTCACAAATACTTGCAACCAAAACGCGCCACGGTTACTCCACTCATCCACATTCTTGCTGGTTCCATGTTGTTTTTCTATGCTATCAACTACGGAAAATTTGTCAATCATCGTAACTACAAATACCACTAATAGTTACAATTCTTAAATGTTCAGTTTATATTATTAGATAATAAACATGTTTGTTATTAAAACACTTAAATAAAAATATTTGTATTTCAAACAAGTTATCTTTTTTTCAGTAACTAGTATGACTAGTGTCTATTTGTAATTATTATACATTAAAGATATTATACCTTCAAAAGAATATCCTATGTGTTGTAATCTTTTTGTCACTCTTTATTTTAAATTCTACTATTAGATGAATAATGTCAATAATATGTAATGTTTTTTTTACAATACATGTACATTCTATGTTTATACAATTCAAATACCAGTTCAAAAACACTAAATATTCAACCTTGAAATTTGATTAGTTTCTCTAATACTCTAAATGTGCATTAAAAAATTGACCCTGGTCAATTTTGTTCTGTGCAAAGCTAAGTAATTTAACATCCTAGTTAGTATATTATTATAAAGTAATGCAATTAAATCATGTATATGCATACTTAATAGACATGCCACATCAACCATTTCCTTGCATATTTTTGGTTCATTACAAAATTCAAGTTCCAAATAACCTTCAAAATTACATTTTGAGTACAAAATAAATATACCTCTAAACAGCTTTTATAGACATGACATTTTTTAATAATACACGGTTTGTTGATTTATTTAATTTTTGTGGTAATTTGTAATCTATTCATGAATAAATAAATAATTTTTCTTTTATACATTTACAAGTAATAGCTATTTATAAATTGTTTCATTTTATCATTATATAAAAAAATCTTTAAATACATTATTTAACTATTACATTATGTCATTATATTAACTCTTTGTTAATAGTACAGTTATTTTTGTCCATATAAGTCTACAAGTCGGTTGCATCGATATGAGGACCTAATATTTCATGAGAAATTTTTTGGGAAAATAATTCAATTATCTATTCAAGTCATTCTATGTCATGTATTGTTTTTAATATTTAAAACAAACAATTCTATATCTAAATGAACATTTATCAAAGTTTTTATTAGTTAAATACAATTCTAGATAATTTTAAAATCAAATAAATCAAAATAATGTGTAAATGAAAGAAAAAAATCAATAGTGGTTAAAGGAGGTGACTGATAGGCCCCAGTGCTGTGCAATGTTTGCATCTATAATTTTGCATTTAAAATTAAATTGCGATAGGCATGTGTAAAAATACATAAAATGTAAGTAAAACAAACAAACAAAAATAGGTATACTAAAAATATCTCTGGAGTAATCATGTTGGACACCACTTTTTTGGTATACACCATGCAGTCTTGATGTATAAAACAAATATTAGATAAGTACTACACTATCTTGATACTTTTAAAATGATTTGTTTACCACAAGTAATTTAGTTGAGTATATTGCTTACCTTATGATATATTAACAAAAAAAAAAAAAAGGATATTCAAAATAAATAACTATAAAGTAGTTAAACATTTTAGCATAAAATATATCTATACTAAGACTTAGTTTAACAAAAATGAGTCTCTCACTTCTCTGTGAAAAAAAATGAACCTATCTTTGTCATCTTTGATATTTTAAGTAAGTATTATCATTTTGCTGGCTTTGCACCTTTTTTAAACGAGATAGCCATGGGTCATCATAGTTACGACGACCGATTTTGATTTTATAAAAAGAATATAATATGTGCTTCGTGCTTGTGTAATGATCTCTGTCTACGTATTATAGATAATTTTTTAAGGTCCTAGGAGATCTGACCTCAGTGTTATACTCTTAACTATTATTGACTCATAAAGGATTTATATTTTACATAAAGTACAATTTGTCCACTCTGTGGACTGCTTGCCTCCTAGTTGTGTCTTCTTGGCTTGTTGAATATATTTCCTTGCCGAACATGTACTCTACAATACTGAATATGTATTTGAACTGTCTCTTCTCGATCCGTGTGGCCACTACCATAGACTCCTTTTTCAGCATTTACGTCAGTCCCACTTGTCAATTTATGACCATCGTTACACTTGTTATATAAAATATTATAGCCAGTAAGCATATACAATACAGTATAGTGAAAAACCTTATTTCAATAAGAATTGGATTCAAAAAGCATAAAATAAATAAAGTATTTTTAATAATCAAAATAGATTTAATAAATTATATAGTGAACAGTGTACTTGGTGAATAGGTTAATTTTGTTTCAAGACAAGTATAATATAAATAATAGAATATACATATAAAGGACAATTTCTCAAATGACTAGGGTATAATATGTGTTCATATACTGTGTACATATATAATATGTGTTCACAAATCAAAATTATTAGAATTAACAAATTTGGTAAATAACAACTGTTTATGAAATTTAAAGATTAAGATGTGTGAAATGTATGTTGAAGGTCTTCAAAGTCCAACATTCTTGGTTCCGTGCTTAGAGTGTTATCGGTACCATTTAAGGGTTCAAATTGTTCTAAGCTTTTGATAAACTCTTCCGTAGATGTAGGTACTAAATTCAATTCATTACTAAAAACTTCATAGACCCCATGACCCATAAAGGAATCTGATTGAGAGACATTGGATGCAGATGAAGTAGACACAATTGGGTAATCTAAAATATATTGCAATGTAAGTAACAATGAATATTTTTTTTTAAAATTCTGTTTCTCACCAATTATAGGTACATCTGAGTGCAAATGGTCAGTCATCGAACGTAATCTTTCAGATACAAGACCGTCTACACTTTCCAAAACGGCTTGATTATCTTCACACATTATCGACTCTTCCATACTGGAACTTAACAAGAAATCAACCTTTGACGATTGACTGTCAAAGAGATTTAAGTGAATAGGACTAGAATGGTGACTTAAATTTTGGGGTGTAGACGTTTTGGGTTCAACAGTTTTAGTAGGGGAAGTCATAGTCCAAACATTAGAAGCTTGTTCAATTTCAAATTCATTTTCAATATGGTGCATAGTATAAGTGCCTTGTGACAAACCAAACAGATGTCCTAAATCATCATTAACAAACTGAAATAAATTAAACAGTATTAATATATTATGCACTAAAAAAATGTAAGGTGATTTATTTGTTATTATTTTACCATTTGATTATTGTTGACAAGACTTGATTCACATTTTGATACTAATTTTAAAGATTCTGATAGGCTTTTTAAATTTACAATAACAGTTTGTAACTCCTTGGAAAATTCTTGTAAATTTCCACTCTCAAGATTACTGGATAATAAATCCCAAACCGATACTGTTCCAGACAAAGCTTTAATTAGATTGGATTTCTTTATATGTTTCATCACCTAAAGGTAATAAATTTATAATATATAAGTAACGGTCAATTAAAAAAGATTTGGAATAAAAACATATATATAATATTTTATAGTAACTTGTTTCAAATGAATTGTTAAATTTTTTTTTGATTTAATATAACCGCAATATCGTTTTTTTGAATTCTCTGTTTGAGTGTGTGTTTCTTTTTTACCATTAAATGATTCAATATCAACTGAAATATAATAATATTGACATTTTAAAATTGACAATGCAATAGAAGATAATCAAATAGATCTAGATATTTTTGTGTAATATCAAAGATAAATTACTATTTGTTGGAGTTTCTTGAAGGTTTTTGAAAATATCTTGTAATTCTGAATCAACCTGTAGTTCAGCAGCATTCATTTTATGAGTAGGAAACCTTTCCAAATGTTCTTGCATACGTTTATGACCTAAATATATTTTGCCACATCCTCCACATACAAAATCTGATTTCACATTATATTTTACTTTTTTTCTACACAGAATAACTGAAATAATAAAATAAATAAATAATTTATGTTTTAACAGTTTTAAGTTTAAGATATGATAAACATGATGAACAATGTACCTATTATGGTGTTTATTTAAGGTATAATATGAATTACCAATTAGTAAAATAAAGTTTTTTGTGGGAGGGTTTTATTGTTATAGGTAATAAATGTAGTATTTCGTATTTCGTAAAAATTGTAAAGTATAATATTTTACTTAAAATAATATAATATTGTTAATTTCAACTTCCTAGGTATTCATTTTTAACTTCATAAGACATTATTTTTAATTATACATTATAAAATTAAAACAAGTACATACCATCATTATCAATTATTGGTAGTGAATTTTTTTTGGTTTCAATTATCTTTTCACCGTTCAATAAATGTTTTGGAGGTTTACTCAAGCGACCAGATTTTGTTGATATTAGTGGATATTCAACTATCTGTACAAATATGATTCAGTTAAATCGAGAAAAATTGAGGAAAGAATATTGAATTAAGTTACATCTTCCGGTTTTGATGTTTCATTTTGATTTTTTTCACTCTTAATTTGTTCAGAAACAATTTTTCGGGGTCTTCCTCGTTTTGGCACTTTTATTTCAATAGGCCTTTCTTCTAAATCAGTTGATCTTACCAAACTAAATGTAAATACATACATATTTATTTTATATCTACAGAATAATTTTATTCAAGATTTAGAAGGTCGTGAGAAAAATAATCATTACTTTTTCATCCTTTTTTTTTATACTTGGAGAAGTTAATGATTTCTCTATAGTAGTGCTTATGAAAATATTTAAACAATTTCGTAACACCGATATATATTACTTATTTAGCTTATCATTGAAAAGTAAGTGAAAAAATATTGGTTAAAATATTGATAAAAAAAAAATGTATATTAGTATTTTAAGCCTAAGTGCCCTATGATTCATTTTGTACTTGAATATTTTTATAAACAGGAATTCTTAAGCTTTGAGTAATCAATATTCAATTGATTAACTCGGATTAAATATATACTTAATGATAATTAATGAACAAATTGGAGTTGATTCAAACTTAGCATTAACAATATTATACATTACTGATACTTACTGAAAAATTATATTTGTATCAGTTTTTTGGTCATATTTCAACACTTTATCATTGTTACTATTAATATCTTCATCTTTGAGTAATGACGATAGATCACTTACAGATTTTTCTGAAAATGTTCTTCTATGTGCCCTTAACAATTGAAATAAAACATATACTACTTATAAAAATTATTGATACCACATCAAGATACTTACTCAGTATTATGTTGGTGATTCCCGGTTGCATTATGCACAATTTTTTCATAGGATAATTGCTTAGATAGCTTGGTATTCATTTTTCTAGAAACTACTGGTGGATTAATTTCTGAGTTCACCAATGGAGCATGGTCTTCAACATTTGGTACATAATAGTTGTACGACAACGATTCACCAGATGCTATTTGTGTTGGTATTTGTAAGTTATTTTCTTCAGAGAGTTCTGGTACCACATTTAATATGTAAACAGGATAATTCTCCAAGTTTTGTAAGTCCATTTCTAAAACAAAATATTACCAAAATCGAAACTACAAACACCAGCATGTATATGGAAATATTATTGCGATGCATTAAAATAACTACTCACTCGTTGGCGTACAATAATTGGGTGGAATCAGTTTTAATTTTCAACCACGGATAAATACAGGTACAAGTTTAATAGTGTTTCCCACAAGGTAACACGGAATTACAGAATTCAATTTTTGAGTTTAAATCCACATTTTTTTATCTAAGGCGCCAGATAATTGATAACGATAATAATTTAGATAAAACGCAGTGTTCTCCATAAATATTGTTGTATTTTTTCGGAACACTGCGTTTCAAATGGTTTTTCAAAATAAAAACACAATTAATTAGATACCAATTTTAATCGTATCATAAATCAAAATCATGCTATCATACTTAAGAATACTAAAGTTTAATGATGTTTAAACTGTTTAAAGTCTAAAGCCTTATTACATAATTGTTCTTAGTTTAAAGCATTATATTCTGTGGTTTAAAGTTTGAGCTATCTACCTACACCTATTAGCGATTAGGGAATGCCGAATTGATTTGTTTGATTTTCGTTCCGTTCGAGCTGCTTGGAGTCGTAATTATTAATCAATATTGTGATATTCCTAAAACTGTTGCCTAACAACATTGGTAGTTATTTTTCAACTTTATTACTTAGTTTAATTCAACATTGAATCATGGACTTACTTGGGTCGATAATGGACTCAATGGAAAAGCCACCAACTGTGGATACAAAAGAAAAACTGAGACAAAAAAGTTAGTTTGAACCATGTGTACCTATTTCATAATATTATACCCACTGTGTTTTCTTGCTAAATCATTTAACCATTTTTTTTGTAGAAGTCCAGGAAGCATATTTGAAACAACAGAACAAGGAAAAAGAAAGAATGATTAAGTTTCGCAATGAAGTAATATTCAGTGTATTATTATATATAGAACTATTTGAATTTCTATTGATAAGGAATCACATTCTTGTTGATAAATGCTATTCATACACTTATTATTCAAAGGAGATGAGCAAATCTTAAATAATAATTAATTCTCTATTATTTTTAAATTTCTCTCGTCTGATAAATTGACAATGTTTTCAGTACCAATCATAACTTGTATTATCTAATGTTTTGTGACTATTCTTTTTGCCAATATCATGGGACATGAATGGTTTAATTTATAAAATGGCCAAATTAAAATGTGGACCCTATGAATTAATGTAGCATTTTATTTTAGACGGAGAAAAAAGTGACAACATTTGTTCAAGATGACAACCAGACACGTTTAAAATTCCCTCCCTTGAATAAAGTGCTACGAAATATTGTGTAATAAAATATTTTAAAAACATTTTTGATTGGAAACTATATTGTTATATTTTTTAGACATGAAATTTCAGAAGATGCTGGAATGATAGCACATTCTTTTGGTGAAGAAGAAGTTGATCGATACATTATGGTATTTAAAAAAGATTTTCCACCTTCTGAGGATGAATTAAATGCTTTACGAAATGGTCAAGAATGGAATGATGACATTGCTAAAAGATTATTGGCACAAGTATGAATATATTAAAACATTCATGGTATTAAAATTAATTTTTGTACTTCAAATTTTAACAATATGCTAAATTTTTGGTTGAAGAGGTTCATTTTAGATTCTGAACGGAGTATTGGAATCTATTGATTTTACAATGATGTGCGTTTTTTTTTTTTTTTTTGTGTCTGACGACACCTTTTTTGGCTGTATAAATGCTTCAAATTTCTTAAACAGCAACTTTTCTGATAGGAAAGTGTATGTAGATGATACTTGGGCAAGTCAAAAATCAAACTTTTTCAATACTTTTTAATAGCGTCGAAAAAACGATAAAAAAATTACGAAAACACGGGAAATTTTACACAAACTCACGTTTTGACAAAATACATTTTTTCCAAAATGCTCTTAACTCAAAAACGAAAAGTCGCAAATACTTGAAATTTTTATCAAATGTTTATATTGACTTTTTCTATTTATGGTTAAATTTTCAAAGTATTTTGACTTATTTTGACTTATTTATAGACAATTTAAATTTTCGATTTTTGTAAGTTTTTTTTTTGAAATATCTATAAAATTTATTTGGTTGTCCGAAAACTCTTGAAAATTTAATATAAGGTTTATTATAAGTTATAGTTATCGTAACTAAAAACCATCGGAGATCGTTTTATTCAAATTTTTTTTTATAAGCCTATAAATTTCAAATTTGTATAAAATATGTTAAGATCGCGATGATTTGCAAGTTATTTTGTAGTTGAAAATTCATAAAATTTTTTCAGTTTATACTTAAAGATTAAAATTTTAATACTGGGTTATCCATAAGTTAATCTTCAGTAAGCTATAAAAAAATTTCTACTGGACTTTAAGAAAAAAAATTTATGTCCGTTTGAAATTTAAATTTTTATGAAATTGCATAAAATAGTGATTTATTCTCAAATGATTTATAATATTTGTTATAATTTAAAAAGTATAAATCGCAGAAATTTGAAATTTTTACCAGCTGTTAAGATTGGTATTTCCTTTATGTCATATATTTTTTAAAATATAATTATTTATTAGCTACTTATAGGCATTTGAAATATTCAATTTTTTACATTTTTTTTTTTATAATTGTTGATAAAAATATTTGGCTTGTATAAAATACTTGAAAATTTAATAGAAGATTCTATACAAGTTGTTTTTACTGTCATTTCAAAATTATTCAAATCCATTGTCCTAATTATCTTTTATTAGCATTTGAAAAGCAAATATTGACATTGTATTTCAATTTAAATATAACATAATATATTACAATATACCTATTCTAGATCAACATATCTCCGTTCAGAATCAACAATTGTTATTCGTATACAATAATATCTATCATTGCATTCAAATTTAACAAAACCATTGTAATGACCTTTCCTATGAACAAGGTGCACTCCACCCCCAACTGTACAGCAGAGCGAGGCCCATCCGGTTCTTTTTTTTTTTTAACATTTCTTTTAAATTCGATAAATTTTTATATCAATCATCTTTTCTAATATATTTTGAATAATGTTCATATAGTATTAACTTAATTGTATCAAGTATGTATTTTGGTAATTTTTTGTTTATGTTGAAATTTTAATTTTAGCTAAATTCATTTTATTTTTATTTATAACATTTAATTATAAATGTAAAAAGTAATATTAATGTAGATATGAGTAAAACTAATAATTCAGCAAAAAATAACCTGTACATTTTTTAAATCATATTTTTAAATATATTAAAAACATTAAATTTTTGTTTGGTTCCTAATATTTTTATTATCTACATTTTTTAACTTACATTTTAACTCAACTATGATGCTTATTTACTAATTATATTTACTGTTGTATTATATGAATATATAATATGCTATAAATGTTTAGAGAGAACAGAATAAAATAGAAGAGATGTTAGATGAACAAAAACGAATGATGCAAAAGCGAACCAATCAAGACAAGCCTAAATATAATTACAAAGAAAAATTCCAACATCTTGTTGGGTTGGAAGCAGCTGAGCAAGCAGCACGGAAAACAGAAACTAATAAATCTTATGGATTTGGTAAATTTAAAATAATTTTCTTTTTGATAATAAATTGGATTTTGTAATAATTTATTTACCAACCAAAATTATTTGTTTTAGTTCCTAGTGAAAATAAAAAAGATTTGAGATCAATTGAACAAACATTAGCGGATATTCGTGAAAAAAAACGAATGAAAATGGAAAATAAAAATTCTCAAAGTCAATCATTGAAATCTGATTGATATATATTTTATTTTTTTTTTTTTTTATAGCTAGTGTTTATATGAAAATAGATTTATTAAACTAGACTTAATAAAAAATAACTGCTTACAATCACAATTAATCACATACAAATTTACAGTAAAATAGTTTTTTGTTATAATTTTATTTAATAATTTTGATATTCTTGAAAAATATCAAAATAAGTTTGAACTTATGATTTGAATAATTCTTTATACTGTATTCTATTCATTAATTCACAATTTAATGTTTTGGTTTTATTTTTTGCTTCAATTTCATATCAAATGTAAAAAAACAGTATATATCTAATATTGTATCTTTAGGTAATTATAATTGTTTAGATAAATTGTTGTTGACCTATTAATAAATGTAGAAATTAAAGAAAAAATTTATATTTTCTTATTTATTATTATATTACATACAATTAATATTATTTGATTTGTAATTCATGTTTAGAAAATACTATACTATGTATGCGTAAGTCATGATTTACGACTTGTAGAATACAACTTACTGTTTTTCAATCGGACTGCACAGTTTTATTTTTTAATGTGTTCAATTAATTTCCTTTTTTTAGAAATGTAGCAAGTTTTAAATGTAATACTTGTATGATGGATTGTCAACTACATTCTACATTCCTATATTAATTATCCCTTCTCTGTGTTACCAGACACATTAATTGCCCCCTGTCTATTTTTTATTAGGTGCCTGGGAAACTGTTCATCATTGATCTTATTACTATAGTATAAATTATACTCTACATATGTTTTATGTTTTTCTATTTATTTTTTTTAGATTTTATCTTTTTTCATTACTTTTCCTTACTCCACTCAATGTACACCTAAAATATATTCGGAAAAAAAGTGTACAAGCTGTAAAGTTTCTCAATAGTTTAGACTTAATAACTAATCGTCTCATTCAAAAAACAGAAAAATAATTTTTATATTTATCATCCACGATTATTTTTATGAGTGTGATAATATCAATATTACTTTTATTTTGGTATATTTATTCATAACCTTTATGTTCAGACTATATTTTTTGATTACCTAGTATATTTGTGAGTAAATACTGTGTTATTGCTGTAACAACCGTTAACGACAAACAAACTATGATATTTTATATTTGATTATACCTTTATAGTCAGATGTATGAGATGATAGCGATCATGCTTTCCCGGTAAGCGAAACTGCCAGAGACCAAATTTGAATTGTTTTCAGTACATTTAAACATATTTTTAATATAATAATACTTTCAGATTTATTATTGTTATTATTAATTAATCAAAAATAATGTCATAGGTTAGCCTTTGGTATACCTATACCCAATTTATTTGGGAAAGTTTGTTTAATCAACCAGATTATAATTTTATAAATTATAATGTATATTATTATATTAATGATATTGTGTATATATACACAATATCTTCAGTTATCGACTATAAAGGCTGATCTACCCTTCTTGTTCTCCCTTGCTCAGACAGTCTGAGAGAATCGTTTAAAATTGTAACTGATTTAAGAACAATTTATCTATAATGGTCCCCATCTCAGTATCTCATTCATATCCCTGATCATACCCTTTTTAAATTGACTTAAATAAAACAAAAAAGCTTACATTTAACTATTTAAGCTGTGTATTATGAGCAGCAAACTTTAGTCAATATTTTAAAATAATATGACAGACATATAGTTAAAATTTACAAAAGAAACCCTGCACTATATTATTGTAATTTGGATACATAGAATTTAAATTATATTCGAATAAAGTTCATGTATCACTTGTTATTAAGAACTAGATTGTAGGTATACTATTATAATAATTACACTCTATTATAAATTATAATTAGATTGGTTGATATAAGTATTATCGATAATATATCAGGTATCTATTTTTTTTTTTTTAATCAATAGTAAAACCATTGAATGGTCTTAATGCTTAAATAGTAAATAATGATGTCGTATACCAATTTGTAATATTTGTATGAAATGGTTATTTTTGTTGTTAATACTTAATAAAATAGATAAATAAAATAATAAATATAAAGTAGTTACACTTATAACTTATATATTTATTTTTTGAATTACCCAATAATTATTTAATATTTATTATTTACTCTAGTAATACTTCAAGTTTGATTATTTTAATATTTTATACATTTGTATTAGTATTATTATGGTATCGTTTTATTATTTTTGTCCACTTATTCAACTAAAAGAATATTTAAAATTATTAACTATGATTTATTAATTATTATTAATTACCCTTGCGGAAATTCAATATGTTTTGATATG
Organism: Chaitophorus viminalis; assembly: GCA_025469195.1. Lineage (NCBI taxonomy): Eukaryota > Metazoa > Arthropoda > Insecta > Hemiptera > Aphididae > Chaitophorus > Chaitophorus viminalis. Next base: position 110,024 of record JAIPRK010000663.1, read on the forward strand.
TTACATCAGTGTGTATATAAAAAATATTTTTACTGCAGCCCCTCCCCCCACTATATACGCAACTGTGTCACATGATTTATATGTTACATCGGTTTATACATCGGGTTTTTAAGTATTTAATATTGGTTCATGGAAATAAAATATAGGATCGTTTATCGGTTTTATATCGGAAATATAAACAGGAATATCGAATATCAGGAAAAAAGTTTTTTCGGCTTTAACTATAATAATGTTCCACAGGCTCACTCGCTCATTGTGAATCACTATTTAAGATATATCTTAAATCGTGTTGTGAATAATTGGTTTTTAAAATTCCCGCAAATGTCAGTGAGATTGTATGCGAATAATCGCAGGTTCAATATAGCCTCCCTGCCGTGTGTATTGTGTTTACAAAAACCTAACCTACAAAAGCGACGTCTACTATCTTTCCGAATGTTGGTGTTCTCTTGAAATGTACTTCTAGTTTTCGTGTTTCGTCCTGTTAACTATATTCCGTCAAAATGGTAAGTTTTCATCCATTTTAATCCGAACAACCGTCTGTTTATCGGCGAATACGTTATTACTTTTTAACGCGGACGAAGTTCTTTTCGACATTTAAATCCTTGTATCATAATATTAATATGCGTATACTGGTTCGATACGAAAAATACTCTGTCGTACACATTCAGTTGATCGTCAACCGAATGTTAATTATTAGAAATTATTAATTGGACGACGGTCGACCTGTGCGATTTGAAATATTTTTCCTATGAACTATGATGTGCTGTAGATTCATTTGTGTCGAATATTCGACGTTTGTGTCCCGACGGACAATTTGTTATTTTTACCTCGAACACTGGTCAAGTCATCGATGTAGACGGTTGTTTTGGTTACTTATGATTTGTATTTATGTGTGTTTAACATTTGTTACCTATCATCTTCATTACCTATGTAGGCTAGGGGTCCGAAGAAGCATTTGAAGCGTTTAAACGCACCCAAAGCATGGATGTTGGACAAATTGGGAGGTGTCTTTGCACCTCGTCCCAGCACTGGTCCACACAAACTCCGTGAATCATTACCGTTATTGATCTTCTTACGTAATCGTTTGAAGTATGCGCTCACCGGTGCTGAAGTCACGAAGATAGTCATGCAAAGGTTGATCAAGGTTGATGGAAAAGTTCGTACTGATCCTAATTATCCTGCTGGATTCATGGGTTAGTTACACATTATTTAAATCTCAATACCTATACTTTTAAAGATGTTATTTAACATTATAAAATCCTGATGGTTGTAACATAAGTATTTTTTTTTGATAGGCACTATCAAATTTATTGAACTGTCCTTTGTAATTAATTTTAAATTAATACTTAAAATTTCTTTTATTAATTTGTAATATTGTAGTTAATTATAACTTGATTCTTACCATATTAGTATAACTATTCATTAATAATCTCATAACAACCAAACTGGTCATATAATTATTCATGGTTTCTATTAAATCTATAATATTATATGGCATCAGCATAACAAATCTATAATTTATAATCAATAATTTTAGTTTTAGCAATATCTGATAAAAAGATAAAACAAATTACATATTGAATTTTTAATTTAAGATGATTGTTTAATAAGTTGTGAAATCATATTTTTATTATTATTACTCAATTGTTTAATACTTATTAAAATACTGGATAAGAATTAAAATATAACTTATTAAATTAACTAATTAAGAACCATGAAATAAATGCATAATTTCTTTACTAATTTTAATAAATTATTATTATTGAAATACAAACTTCACTAGTAACTACCTATTTGATTTGATTTTAATTTACAGAAAATCTTGCTAAATTATGATATTTTATGTAGTATATAATGAACTTGTTGATTTCCATGAATATGAATGAGGATTAAGTGTGGACTGGGGAACCATGTTATATTTAGGTAATTTATTTCAGGATCTATTGGAAGTAAATTTTAATCATAGCAAGATAGCGTTTGGGAAATACCATTCAACTAATAAATTCTAGTTTTAATCTTCACTGTTATATTAAATGTAAAATAAGTAATATATATATATATATTTATATTATATGTTAATTTACTAATTATCTGGAGTTTGTCAGTTGTCACAATATTGATTTTGAACTGACCAACTTTCATGGTATGACACTTATATTCATAATTTACATTTCCATAAATTATATCAATGGAATTGATATTCTAGTATGTTAATAGTAATACATCTATTACAATATACACTTGTGATCTGCTCAAGTGTGAGGCCAATATAATTTGTTAAGACTATTCAATAGTGCTTTATTAGTCAACAAAAAAATGATGTATTTATATTAATTATCTTTTCATTTTTTTAAAATACTAATATTGTTATTTGATGAATTCTAAAAAGAATATTATCCTCTGCTAAAAATGATTCCTTAATCATTGAGATTTTCTATGTATAAAATGTATTGGTATAAAAATTGGTATGTAGCTAAATAAAATAATTGATATGAACCTTCAATCATATTATTTAGATTTTTTGGTGCAGCATTTAATGAATCTGGTACTCTTATTTTAATTGAACTTGTATTAGATAAATTCTTAAATTTTTATTATTATTTTTTTTTAGATGTTATTTCTATCCAAAAGACTGGTGAACATTTTAGATTGATCTATGACGTAAAAGGTCGTTTCACCATTCATAGAATTACTCCTGAGGAAGCCAAAGTAATAACCACATAAATTTTTTTAATAAACTTATGACTTACAGTTTTAAATTTGATTATAGTACAAGTTATGTAAAGTAAAGAGAGTCCAAACTGGACCTAAGGGCGTTCCATTTTTAACAACTCACGATGGCCGTACTATCCGTTATCCTGACCCAAACATTAAGGTTAATGATACTATTAGGTATGATATTGCAACATCTAAAATTTTGGATCATATTCGTTTTGAAACTGGTAAGTAAAATATCTTCTATATTTATTGATAATGTTAATACTGTTATTTTTAATATCCCAATTTAGGAAATTTGTGCATGATTACTGGAGGTCGTAACTTGGGGCGTGTTGGTATTGTTACCAACCGGGAAAGACATCCAGGATCTTTTGATATTGTTCACATTAAGGATGCTAATGAACACATTTTTGCTACACGGTAAATACTTCAATCTATTTAATTTTATATAATCAGTACCATTCTTATTTGATTTCAATATTTCACTTACTGCTGTCAATTTTTCTTAGTAACGGGTTTTTTTTTAAATTATAAATTACTATAGATTTTTATTTTTATTTGAGTATCTGTTTTCTTCAGTAAATTAGTGATAACTTATCCTAACAATTTTTAATTCTATTACTTTTATAAATTCATCTATTTTATTTGATGTGCATGTTTCTTAACTAGTTATTCAATTGGATTCTTTTTTCTGTTTTGAAGATTAATTGCTTCTGTAAAATTCTAAACTTTTTAAAATGTGACTAAAATATTTACTAAAATATACTAACATATTGAAAACTAGCTGCCAAGAATCAATGTTTTAATATTGAATTAGAATCATTTGTATTTGATTAAAGTAGCAATTATTGAATAGACTTACGTTATAATAATGTGTACTTTTAGGATGAACAATGTATTTATTATTGGAAAGGGGCAAAAGAACTACATTTCTCTGCCAAGAAGCAAGGGAGTTAAATTGACAATTGCTGAAGAACGTGACAAGCGTTTGGCTGCTAAGACCAAGTCCAGCAGACGTTAAAAGTGTTTGTTTTTTTGCACATTCATGTGATTTGAATAAAATGACTCTTATAAAATACATATTTGTATTAAATTGTTTTTTCTGTATTCCATATAAAGTATTGTTTATTTATTGATGAAGCACTAGATGACATAAAAGTCAACTTTAAGCAAAAAAAATGAGTTCTTGTTTGATAATTACATGTTGAATTTTAATGAAGTGTCTTATTGAACTGAGTTTTGTGTATTTTTGAGAAATTTAAAAAACAAAAATTGAAATGGATTGGTTCCACCTATCTTTTTTAGAATTTCAATAAATTAGAGTATGTATTTCGATGGAATAATAATAGAGAAAATCTAATGTCATTTGATGTTTTACACAGTACAAATTAAACTTTTGTTATTTATGTTCAGAATTATAAAATATGGTTAACATTATTCATATAATGATGTTAATATTGTGACTTGACGTAAATGAGTTAATGCCCTCTTTCAACCTGAAAATAAATTTGAAAAAAAAACTTCAAATGCCATGTATAGGAACAGTGAAAACTTCCACAATTTCATGTATTTTAATTATGTATTATTAATGATAGGTTATACTAATTTTAATTATATACACTTAAATTAAATTACTATTCTGAACTGTTCAAGTGAATCGTAATCTTACAAAAACTATGCTAAACTGAAAGATTCCTTACAAATTATTCTTATGCTAAATTACTTTGTTTGACTAATTGAAAATATCACAAACTTAATAAAAATGATTGTACTATGCTTTGTAAAGTAGAACATTTGTCAGGAAAAATAAATGTAAATACTTTTGGCTGATCATACAGGTACATGCATTTTAAACACGCTCTTAGGCATTGTGTGCGCGTGCCTAGACTTCATGTGCCTGTCCAAGTCCCTCTTGCGTACCAGTATTTTTCCACAACAATCGCACCTAAAACAACGAGAATGGCAACGGTTTTTGATTCTGCTCGGAAGTTAGAAATATTTCGCCATTTGGTGGTATTATAACATACTTGTATGGTGTGTCTCCTTCGGCGTGCAGTCGCACGTGCTTGTTCAAATTGCTCGGGTCGCCGAACGGTCGGTAGCAGTACTTGCATTTCAGCGGCTTGAAACCGGTGTGGGTCCTGTGGACGTGTGAAAAAAAGAAAACGCTCTCGTTAGGTAAGTGTAGAGTTTGGGGAGTTCCTTATAAAAAGGAATTCGTTTCTTTGTCGTTCCTTTAAAAAATGAACGAGTTCCCTTTTAGTTGCAAGTATAATAAAAATTCTTATTTAATCATTCATTTTTTTTATTCATAGATATACTTTGGTGTTTTACCTAGTACCTAATAATTAAAGACTAATTTTAACAATTAAGTTCGATAACGATTAACGATCACAAAAAATAAATATTGGCAATATTGAATATTCACACTAAGAAAAAAAAATATTTTAATTTATATTATTTACATATCTGTGTAAATTGGAACTCAAAAGGAACGAACAATATTTCGTAATTTTTTCTTAAAGAAAAGAACTCGTTCCGTTCCTCGGTCTTTTTTAATAAAAAGGAATTCGTTCAACGGCACCGTTCCTTAAAAAAGTAACTCGTTCCAGGAATCCGTTCCTTCCAAACTGGCGTACGTGTATGCTGGTGTGTACGAATTATAGGCTGAAGGGTACAAAAAAAGTGCGCTATACCGACCCACTTGGGTTGATGGTCCGACAGACAATTAATTTTATATCCGAGAATAGGTATAGGTAATACACAATATTAGGTAAGGTGTTTATATGCTTTCATGGTCACATGTAGATCACTTAAATTATTTAAGCATAAAGTTGGTAAAAAACTATTGGTTGTTGCAAAATATGTTTTCAAGTTGGTTGCTAAACGTTGGCCCCAAGCCCCTAAGCGTTACATCGTAACATATATTAATTAATCCTAATATATATATATATATATATACGTATATAAATATTATATATAATGATACGCGTGCACACGCCAGGGCCGTATTTAGAATTTTTCTTCCCTTGGGCAACAAAATTGTGCCGTTCCTTCCGCGCAACCCCATAAGGAATTATATTATTAGACATCATAATATGATTGATAGATCCGTAGGGGTGGTTTTAAAATTTGCCATCCCTAAAAAATTGCCTCTAGAGACCCCCCCTCCTAAATTCGGTCCTATGCGTACCGTACGTCGTTTTGTTATACCTGATGTGAATCTTGAGCCCGTACTTCCGGGAGTAGACTTTGCCACAGTATATGCACAGGTGACCCTGGTCCGAGTGGCCGAGGTTGCTGACGATGGTTTCCATCTCAGCGCAGCGCCGGTCGAAGAACGCGACGTCTCCGCCACCGTGTCTGTACTGTCCATCCGGCGGTAACGGCGGCGTCCGGTCGGACAGCGCGGAACTGCTGGCGGGCGGACGCGGCGGGGACGGTGGTGCCGCTGCACAGCCACCGCCGTCGCTGCTGGCCGATGACTCGGGCGAGTACGGCCGGAAAGCCGATTTGGCGGCCGACTTGGGCGGCTGTTCCGTCGTCCTCGGCTCGACCGGCGACAGGCTGAACCGGAACGACGCCTCGATGGTGCGGTCGACTCCACCGCTGCCACCGCCGCCGCCGCTGGTGGCCGTCACCAGCCTGGACCAGAGCTCGGCGCGCGGCGTCTTGCCGCAGTTCAGCGCCAAGTGGATCTTGAGCGGGTTTGGCTTCTCGCACGCGTAACCGCACTCGTGGCATACGTACATCCTCTCGTCTGCATAATGTAAGCAAACCATATTATAACAATATATAAAATGACCGGGGGGGGGGTGGAAGTTATAATATTTTTATGCAGACACTTGGCATAAAGTACATTTTTAGTGCTTTAATTTGCACCAGAAAAAATCCGCAATAAGCGCTATGAATAGCATCAAATATTTAAAAATGTGTAATAAATGCAAATCAAAATTGTCGAAAATAATTTTATTTATTTATTGTTTTATTTGTTATACAGTTTTAAATGTAAGCTTTGAGTCGATTCGATAAGCTATTTGCTTTACTGTGTACATTTTTAAAACTATACATTATAATGAGTTATAATTACACGATAGTGTAACCTTAAACACACTATGTTCATGAACAATCGCAACAACACGTCTAAATGACGGTGGAACGTGGAACACTAATATCTAAAATAAAATAGTCTGTGTTCATAGTTGGGTAGTAGTGTAGTACGACGATGACCCCGTATGTCTCACTATAGTCACGTATAAATATGACAAATTTAACAAGTGTATTACGATGCTTTCAAGGTCCGACTCGATTTAAAAAATAACCAAATTATTAAAAACGAATGTACCAACGGATAATTTTCTGATGATATTCGGTTGTTATGTGTTCATGTTTGTCTTCGTTCGAATATATGCGTATGTGCCTGTTTGGTCTAAATCAATGGTTCCTAAACTTTTTACTAGGTGGTGGTGCCCTTTTTTGGACTAATTTCAATTAATCACGGTGCCCCACACTAGTGCCACAATAAGAACTTGCAATATGCATGATTAATAAACACTAGTTTTTCTAACTAAAATTTTATTTTATGTGGACCGCGGTGCCCCTCGAGTAGGCACCACGTTGCACAGTTTGGGAACCGCTAGTCTAAATCATTGTTTATTTCCTTTTAATTTGTATATATAAAAATATGCATGTAAATAGAATAGTATTTAAAACTTAAAATTAGCAAAATAGCATTAAAAACTGTCAATATACATAAACTAGCAATATAAAACCATATATATGAGATCAGCACGAAGAGTGAAACACATTAGTTTCTTATAATTTGATTCAGAATCGTTTTTTTCGAAAGCAATGGTCCTTCTGTAACTCACCCGTCTCAGCAGTGTCTCGCCCATTTTTTATTTTTTTTTTTTCGTAAGGCGTCAACAATTATCCTCGAGATATTAGGTTTTATATAAATTACTAATATAATATTATTGGACCCCCTCGATTTATTGTCACTCACAATCCCAGTAGGTACCCACGCGTCTATAATTACTAGATTAACGTATTATTACAATCCAATCAGATTCGTTTTAGTTATAAATAGTATATTCTAGTATTCTACGTACGTATACGGTATATACTATACGTCATGCGTAGAACGAGACTCGTTGATCGCGTGATTTCCTGTGCCCGTGTATATATTGCCGAGTGTATTTTTTATTATTATTATTTTTTCCCCGCAAGGGCCTTGCGAATCCTGGGGGCGAAAGAGGTTTTTCGACCCGCTCGTGCGAGTCGGAAGAAAACACCCCGGCCCAATATAATCTAGGACCTCGCGTTACAAGCACATGGGTCGACGACGGTTCTTGGTGCACAACATTATTCTGACTGTACACGCCTGCGGACACAAACGTATTATACAACATAGCGGCGGCTTCACTCACCTCTTATGTTGACGGGCGTGAGAAAGGGCACGTGAAGCATCATCTGCAGATCGTGCGGGAACCACATCTTGAGCGGCTGTCCGGGCAGCACGGCGACGGTGGTGTGCAGCACGGCGACAGTGCCGCCGGCGGGCAGCAGCGCGAGCCGACAGTTGTATGTGTGACAGTCGTCGGCCAGCGGCACGGACAGTATCCAACAGCTGCAACAGCCGCCGGCGGGACAGCGGGACGACCGAGGTGGCGCGTTATCGCACACCAAACGTCCCTCGTCGTCCGCGGACACCAGCATCTGCAAATCACCGATTATGAGACCGTGCGTGGTTGAAATATTATTAAAAATATGATAAAAATTTAAAAACCCTACGCAAAGCGTATATCATTTGTTCCGATACAGGTTTAGTTATACGCGGGACCGTTGCGACATTTCCACTGCATTTTTCGCGTTGAAATGAACAAAAATCGAAAAAACACCAACGATCATCAGTCATCACACTTGTGTCAATGACACTTTATTATATTATGTAGGTACAAGGACAAAATATATATGTAATAAAGTGATGACACGCGTCGTTGCCTAATATTGCCATTTAGGCATTTAGCGATTAATTAGGGGGAACTTTTGAGAATACTTTTATGATTTTTCTCTTTTATATATAGTTATTTATATTAATTATTATTAAAAAATAATTAAAACATAACTTTAAAATTACTATTAAAACCATACATAGTGTATTAGCGACATACATAGCGACTATTATGCAATATTATAGTGTTAACTTTTATACGAGTATGTACAGTGTACACTACAAACGCTATAATATTACGTCTTGTAACATTAATCACAGATTTATAAAACGAGTTAGTATCACACCGAAAATCTTATTTACCTTAAATTTAAGCTATTGCGTGTCTACAATGTAAGAAATATTAAATATTTCGAAATAAAATAAATGGTATAATAATATATTATAAAAACGTAAAATAGTTCTTCTTTTCCGCTTATAGTCCATGTATTATAACAGGACATTATAGCTATATACTCGCACCATATGTGTTTTCAACGTTTATACGACGAGCACATTAGAAATGTTGGAAAGTTCATTTTGGATTACTAGTCAGCAGGTAGTATTATAGTAACGTGTATGCGCGTTGGAGGGAATTTATTTTTCGTTTGAACACTACACCGAAAAGTCACGGGGGAGCTCAGTGGCGTCAGCCGTCAAGCATATATTATACGCCCCCCTATGGCCCGATAATATTCTCGTAACCTATAATATATTGCAGTGACACCGTGTTTCGAATACTTTCGTTCGGATAACCTCGAGCTGGGTCTCAAATTTTAAAAATGATACGAATTGGGTCCCGGCATATTTTATCGAGCACACGAGCCAGGTCCTGGCATATATTTTTGAGTTCAAGAGTTGGGTCCCGGTATATGTCCGTGTTAGAAAAAATTAAAAAAAAAAATACAGATGTTAATATTTCCGAAACTTTTTTACTTTACCGGGCACCTTAAATTTTCATATTTTTATTTTTAAATCGATTTACTTGAACGTTTTAGAAGCTGAAGTGAAAACGAAAATTGAGTTAATAACTATACAAGTATGGGTTTTCGGCTTCCTCGTACTGCGGAAATTGAATCAAAAATAATTGCCTGATTTGTTTTGAAAACGCCACGTCAGTTAGGTGACATATAATCAGTACATTTTGAGGTAAAAAGTGAAAAAATATCACCGCGGACCCAATTCGAGTATTATAATCTTATTACACTGCAAATCGAACTGCAGGTGCGTAGCGATTGAATGTCAAAAACTCGCGTTTTTCTTTTCGATCTATATATATATATATGCAGCGTTGCCCCTAGCGGCAATTTTTTAAGGACGGAAAATGTTAAAACTGTCTTCTCGTATATCGTACTATGTATAACAATGTACATAAAGCATATGGGTTTGATGAGGGAGAGGGGCGGCTCAATTTTGCTGCCCCGGGGACACAAAATCCTAAACACGTATCTACTGAAATGTATATAATATGTAGACGTTATGCGACGCACACGCGCTTACCTTGTATTTTCTGTTGCACGGTGATGAGGTCCGTGGCGTGTGGTCGTCTCGGCGCTGGTTCGACCGTTGCACATCGTGACTCCTGAGCACGGTGGCCACGTCAACGGGCACCGTGCAGCAGTTGGCCGGCAGGTACGTGGCGGCCACAGCGCGCATCCCGCCGTAGCCGTCGGTCAGCCGATCCATGTCCGGTGCCGGGTGAAGGGGGATATGGTGGGATGAGAACGACTGGTGCCGCCGTTAATGCGATACGTGCGCGGATGGGACGGAAAGCGTACCGGATCGTCCTGAGAACGACGCTGGTGCACCGTGGTGCTGTGTACAAACGCGCGTTATGGTGCTGCTGCTGCTGCAGTCGGAGGACCTGCTGGGGATGCTCGCTGGTCGGCAAGTGGTGCAGCCAGCAACCTGTTTCGCGGTGCTCGGACGGATGTCGCGTTCGCGGAGGGTGGCGACGAGGGTGGAGCGAAGGAGGCGCGGTCGCGCCACCACAAATACGAAATAAAGCACTGGCGGGCGCGTGCATTTATACACGCGTGTACCACCTTGCGCTTCGCAAAAGCGTATATACACATGTAGGCTGTGTGCGCGCGTGTGTGTGCGTGTCGCAGCTGACCTCGTCCCCCGACTTTTTTTTTTTTTTACGCACCGTGCTTAATATGAAAATATTATATACGTTTCGTATTATACACGCTGATGGCGGTGGTGGGTCTTTTGGTTTTACAGCATGATATTATTAGACTCCGTGATTCGTCAACCCTCGTTTTGGCGGGAGAAACTTGCGCTAGCAAAGGGTGGAGGCGGTCTGCAAACTGTATAATATATAATAATATATGAATAAATACGAGCGCAGGCGAGATTGAAAATTTCGCGCGAAAAACCCGTGCGGTTTTACGACAATAATATGTTATATTATGCGCGCTACGTATTTAGGTACCTATTGTCGGTGGAAATTACCGAAACGAACGCGCGTATATAGCTATGATTTTAATAGTTAGCGATTCGGGGTATAATTATAACACTTTCAACCAGTTATTGATCGTATGGATTTTCGTGTAAACATTTCGGAACTTGATAAGTATTTATTGTATGCTCTATATGGACACGACAAAACTTTACATATAGAACATTATAACTTGATACTATATATAATATATGCAACCACAATTTCCACAACATTTTATTGCATATGGTGCTGTTGTTATAAAACACTCTTTACTACACCAAACTACACCAAATAGCCGGATAACATTTTGAGAAAGCCTTGGAAGCAAAAAATTAGTATTATACACAGATGTTTTCGAGAACATTTCACTACGTTCGTGAAGTTGGCCCACCCAAGTTGTGCAATATTTTTCAAAACCATGCCAATATTTTGCAAGTAATTGCGAGTTCATTTTTAGAATTTGAAAGTCCATACTTTTGCCATAAATCCAAAAATACAAAAGGTGGCCCAACCTCACGCAGCTCACCAAAGTTGTTTGACAACTTCAAAACCAATAACAAACGAAAGCTTACAATAGCCAGATACCTGTGATTTATGTTTCAGAATTTGCAAGTCATTTTATTGACCGCTATGAGCTTTTCAAGTGGCGAACTTTGCCTACCCAAGTTGTCCTACAACTTTGAAATCGATATCAAATGAAAGCTAAGGATTAGCAGTTAATTAGAATTTGCAAGTCACTTTTTAAAATTTGCAAGTCATTTTATTGGAAAACCAGTCGAGTTGATACCAATACAATGATACTTTCTTCGTATTAGATGCTAAGGACATTTTAGAACTGTAGAACCATAGTCCATAAGTGCACCGGGTGGGGCTTAGGGCCAGATCTGGTTATTACGAAATCCTTCTCATGTAAAAAAATAAATATAATAACATAGATTTGCCCATTTTAGAATAATTAAACACAAATTAACCATCTGATCTACCCAAGATTATAATTTAGTTTTCCAAATTTTTCCTGTGGTTTTGATAGCAGAACGACCTGTTTATTTCGATGCAGACTAATGCATTTCTCCGATGACTGTTTTGCTCTTTTATATCCATAAAACCACATTTTATTATTAATTTATAAATTATCTATTATCAACAGAACAATATTTGAATAGAAATTGTACATTTTATTTTAGAACCGCACATATTTTGCGTAGAACTACACGTTATAGCATAAGCGCTAGCGTTTTTATCGTTTAATCCTTACTTCTGGTCAAGCTATATAACCAATACGACCAATTTCTTTCCTTCAAAAAAAATATTACCAATGACCCTGAAGTCTTCTCTTTTAATTAATTTGGATCCAATTACTTCCGGAAAGACCATTATTATTATTCCCGGCGTAGAATCAGAATAAAATAGTGTAAATGAAATGTTAAATGTCATGTTAAAATATAATGGTTTAATACATATTTAATACGGTTTATAACATAACGATTTAATTCTTGTATAAAGTTTAACTTTATCAATTGTAAAATTAAATTATATTACAATTATTATTTCTGTCCAGCTATTTTCGAAATGACGACCACAGTGCACCCTGTGCAGTTGATTTGCGCGCGTTGAAAACTTTGGACAGAGACGATTCAATCGGTTGCGCACATAAATTATTGATATTTGATATACAACAGCTATAAGCTATAATATTCTTATTTTATGATTCGAACCAGTTTTCGTTCAGAGCATCCATATTTTGATAATTTTTACGAAACTATATATTCACGTATCACTTATATAAGTAATAACTAATACAATGTAATTATATAATTTTAAAAACTAGTTAAGGTAAATTACTGTGTATTGCATTATTTTAAGCAGTTGTTACTTTGTTAGCCGAATGTCTATGATTTTGAAACGCGCACGTACAGAAATAAACGTTGTTGGGACATAGACGGTTAGTTTTATATGTTGAGATAATTGCATTGCCTAATGAAATGTAGGAACTTATTTCTCGTGTATACAATTATATGTACATCATAAATGTGCGATTCTTTCAGTGAACCCAGTTAAAAGTGTTCAATTCATCCAAACATTACGAGGAATGTGATAGGCACTTATGCACTATAATAGCTAAATGATTTCTAGAGAAATAATTAGAGAATAAAAACTTTAAACATTAAACGCAAACTAATAAATTATTTGCTAGTATAATATAATTAATAAAACAGAATAGACTTTTATGGTATAAATTTCGAATCTCAAAAAGTTTTTGAAATTATATAACACGGTAATCAATGTATGATAAGCAGGTATCACGACTTTTAGCACTTAAAATCATTAAAATAAGCGTTTTACAACATCATTATAAGTACTCAAATGAGTATATAAAAAACTTAAATTAAAGCAAAAATATTTAGTCAAAAGAAAAAAAATCTTTTTACATTGATAAAATAGGTATTAGACATAATTTATTTGTAACTGGGTTAAAAATAATATAGTTAAAGATTACAAAAAATATTAAAAGAAAATTACTAGAAAAAATTTTAACTAAAAAATCTTAAAAAAATTTTTATATAAAATAAAAATCAAAGGAGAAAACCATAAAAAAAAGTAGAAAAACTGGTCTAAAAAGCAAAAATAATCAGGAAAACTGGAAATAAGCATTTCTTTTTAAAAATTCTTGAAAAAGCAAAAAAAAAAAGCACTTTCAAGTTTCATTATTGAATATGTTGTAACATGACATAGGTACACTTCCATAAAACTGATACTTTTTAAGTCAATCCAAAAAAATAAGCAAATAATGCTGTAAGTCTCGAGTCCTGATGATAAGGAATATAGTTTTCTTAATCCTTTAAAATATGTGAGCAAAAAATTAATCACTGCATGTGTAAAAATATGAAATTCAGTATAAAAATAATACTTTTCTTTTCATCAAAATTAATAATTACTATTAACATTTTTATTATACAATATTTATTTATAATTTTAGATTCTGAATAGAGTGATGAAGTATTGATTTTATCACAAAGTAATTATAAAGTATTTTAACTTTTTTTGACCAATTTGTTGAGAGTTCAGATTTTAAATTTTCTAAGTATTTTATTTTGAAGTATGGATAGAAAAAATTTGGTTGTCCTAAAAATCTTGAAAATTTAATACAAGGTTTGATATAAGTTTTACTTATCGTAATTAAAATAAATCGAAAATCGTCAGTTACAATTTTTTTCTTATATATGCCTAAAGTTTAAATTTTTATGATATATGTCAAAATCGCGATAATTTGCAAGTTATTTTTAGTTGAAAAATGAAAATTTATAAAGTTTTTATTATTTATACTGAATGTTCAAAAATTCAACACAAGATAATCTATAATTTAAGACTTTCTTTAAATAACTAAACAAAATTCTAACAGACTTTTAGAAAAAAATGTTATGAACGTCTGCTCTTCAAATTTTATGAAATTACGTAAAATAACGTTTATTTAGTCAGTTAATATCAATTTTATATATTTTTTCGTTCTTTCTACTAACTTTTGTTTTTGAGTGAAAAATAAGTTTCTATATACCTATATTACGTCTAGTATGTTTTCATACGGTTTTGCTAAGATTTGCAGGAAACTCTTTTCAAATTCAAAAATGATGACTATATAGTAATAATGTGCCAATAATTAATAATATGTTTATATTGGCCGTCGTTAAGTATCTAATTATACAATATAAAAGCATCTCTATAGTCCGTGTCTGTGCGGTTTGGTCGATTCTTCCTCTGCAGTCGTATCGGAGGCGTATAGGACCTCGAATGATATTTATAATATTATACATTATGTGCGTACTATACGATGATGGACATCGACGAGTGCCAGAAAAAAAAATTAAAACGCGAAGAGCGAGAGTTATGGAGAGAGAGACCATCTGCATTTTGAATAGGTTTATCTAGTTATGTATTGTTCGAGCTCTTGATGACGACCACGATATTATTATGTGATGATGATCCTCGTTCCGATCAAACACGCCCCGCAGACGTAATTGCGAACGACAAGTGGAGCTTTGCACGATGCGTCCGAAGCGTAAAGGTGTAAATCCTTTTCACCGTCCGATAAAACATATATATATATATATGTATGTATATATTATAATATGAGATGGATGCGTATTCATGTCAAATTGTATTTTGAGGCTTCAGCGGTACTCTCTCTCTCTTTTTCTCTCTGCTCCCCCACTCGAAACAAAAACATAATACGCGCCGGCTTCGTTCGAGTATATTATGCTCGTGTGTTACACGCCGTACTGCAGCAGAATACCGCGACCCCTAAACTCCGAAAATAGGGGTTGACGGCTGTGGCGATGGTGACGGTGGCGGCGGCGGCGGTGGCCCGTTTTCAAAATCCCTCAGGTTCATCCCCGCGCGGACTTAATGTCCGCAATTAGATTTCCATTGAACCGATTTTTGTTGTGTACATGTAGACGCGTGTGTGTGTGTATGTGTGTGTGCGTGTGTGCGTGTGCGTGTGCGTGTGTGTGTGTGTGTGTGTGTGTGTGTGTGTGTGGTGACAACAAACGTTCAGTTTAATATAATGAAATCGATCGGCTCCCCCACACACACATCGCGGACTGCGGACAAATGCGCACACACCACCTTATATACATATATATATATATATATATATATATATATTATATACTTTCCAAACATATTAATATATTATATAATAGTGTATAATATACGCTAGTAACACTCTATACGTATTGTATCCTGTGGTAAGGAGATTTACCATTGCTAATACACACGTGTTGTACAATAATAATATGTATATGGTTCTAGAACGTCGCGCGCTATTAATCAACTGTTATACGTATATACGCGCACGCGTATATAGGCTTTTGGCTTTTTATAGTATAATATTATAACGTTATCAGCGGGTCCGGTAACCGCGATCCTCCGTGCACTTGACCGCGCGTTTCATTGTTAAAAAACACGTCCATCCATGCACCCGTACAGTTATAATCATTTAATTAATATATATTTAATTAGCTTAAGAATTTAAAGTGTACATATTAAAATTGTCGATGCCATGATTTTTGTTATTTAATTTTTATATTATATTCTAGTCGCACTATTTACTATTTAATATATTATTCAAAATTACTTGTACAGGTTTTTTTTTTTTTTAAAAATATTTACAATCTTTAATCAATTGATACAATGAGTAGATTTTAGATATTATGTACAAGGCATGATGACGTGATGGAAGAAGGCATGTAATGACACTACTTAAATAATAATTTTTCATTATTTTTTATGATTTTTTGGATAGTTATGTGAGTGTAAATTACGAGAGCAGTTTCGTTTAAGACGGCGAGAGGGATCGTCGGAAATAGTGACAGAGGAAAGATTAGAAATTAATGGGTTCGAGTGTGTGTGCATAGAAGTTTGAATAATAAATGCGGGTAAGAGTTGATATAGTGCAGATTAAATGCAATTAATGCAGATTTTTTAAACTTTTTTAAGTCTAAATAACTTTTTTGCACGTAATAATTTTGAAAAACGCCTATGAGGTTCCCTCCTAAATATTGTTTTAAACAATTTATCTAATAGGTGTTTTAAGTCTAAAATTACGTTAAAAAGCAGTTTTGTACTTTTTGCGTAACATGTTTTTACTTTTAAAAATTGTCATTGAGATGCCCTCTTAAGGTCATTACATAAGGTAAGGTTACTAACATACCACAAAGCTTTTGTTACTTGTACATATATGCTATTAATTAATATACTATATATAAATACAATATTATAATCATCACCTCTCCTGCTATACGTCATATACATATATATATATATATATATATATATGGATTGGTTTAATTAATTAAGAATTATGATTGCATAAATCTATACTAAAATTTAATTAAAATACTAGACGTATTTCACTGTGATCGGGCATCACTCGTTTTCAAATTTAAAATACAATGAATTAATAATAATATTATGATGTCAACAAAAAACCTTTACTTTTACTATCATAGATTCAGAAAAAGGTTAGTAACATCGAAATATGGCAGCAACAACAGTAATTGTACTGGCTTATTCGTTTCTGCGTCAATTTTTCTCGACGGCTTTATGATTTCCTTAACAGTTATACGCATATAATAATGTTGGCAAAAATGTAATCTATTGGATCGTGCAGAACAACGTGAACTCCTTACTGTCAGTGAGAAGAGTGATTGTTAAAATCTTCTATAAGTCCAACCCTTCGAAATATAATTTTTGTTATCATCAAACATATTATGCGTGTTGATATTCGTTGACTTTGGCCGTTGTTATGTTTCCGTCGAGTGGTACATTAAATGGCACGTGCGTTAAACGTCCACGTGCCGGTGCCGCGTTCAGCGTGTGGCTCGTGCCAGGCACAATGAATGATAATGTATACAACAACAATAATTATTTCGTATAGGATCATTTACTTGTTGAATACAAAACATGTGTCAACAATTTATAATATTTTTTATGGTGTCTTTGCACACAATTCGAGTACTTCCAAGTTCACTTTACTTAATGGCAGGCTTACATGTTTTTCTTCGATTGAAATCATAGGTATAGGGCGGGGTAAACAGTACTTTTATAAACCAATAATAGTAATAATATTTTATTTTAAAAGAAAGTCGACGGTGAGAAAATTCCATACATAAATTATAAAACGTATTTTTATAATAATGGACTAACTTTTTTTATAATCAATAAAAATCACTTGATAAGTTAATACCGATTATTGATATTAT
The DNA here is from genome assembly GCA_025469195.1 of Chaitophorus viminalis. Classification (NCBI taxonomy): domain Eukaryota; kingdom Metazoa; phylum Arthropoda; class Insecta; order Hemiptera; family Aphididae; genus Chaitophorus; species Chaitophorus viminalis. The sequence continues at coordinate 127,941 of JAIPRK010000663.1, forward strand.
TGATTGAGTGTAAGCATATTCGTAAACTACTAAACAGTAAGAATAGTCGAGTGTAAAATAGAAAATTATTAATACTAACAAAAATGAACCAAGTCTATAGCTTATTATTATAATTTATATTAAATATATTATAACTTTCAAACTGAAATTTTTTGCATTTTCATTGCCAAACTTATTAAACTATTTAAAGTTATTAAACTATCAAAATGTTAAAATATTTTGAATGCCACTTCAGAACAAACATGGTGTATAACACGGTTATAAGTTATAAGTATCAAAAATGTTATTACATATTATTTAACACAGTGCTTCTCAGCGGGGGCGATATCGGAGGGTAGTAATCTCGTTTGACGACTTACAAGTTTACTATCAACACCTTCAGTCTTTGGATAAAGACTTTTCACAACGTTTTGAAGATATTTTGTCACTGGAAGTTCCTCAATGGATCATAAATCCCTTTGTAGATTTTGGATCAGCAAGAATACAGTATCAAGAAGAATTGATCAAAATTTCCACTAACGAGATATACGTGTGTATAGATATACATACGACGGTGCAGCCATTTTTTTGAGTTTTACCGAGACCAATGAACAGCAATTATTTTTATATTTTATATACATAGAGATATTTACATTGTATAATATAAATTACGTGTAAGTTTCCACTTTACCTTAGATAAGATGGAACAACAAACAATAATGCATTATTGTGTTATTTAACTTGAAATCATGAGGTATTACACACAAAGCGTTTTTTTTATAGTGGTTTCCCCGGTAGGCCTAATCCACTTTACTTATACTAATTATGCTAAACTAAAAACTAACATACGTATTAACTTACAAACTAACATAATTAATAACTTATAAACTAACTTATAAATTAACTTATATTTACTTACTTGCTAACTATTAACTAGAAATCTACAAATATAAAATATAGATTTATATTTTATACAACCAGTTTTTCATTTTAAGACTGCAGTTCGTTGAAACTCCTAGATTCTGAAATGTCTTATAGGTAAATAAAAACAAAAAAACCATTGATAACTTTACAATAAAATTTGCATTGTAGACACCGTTAAAAACGACTTGGAACGGACTATTAGACATTAACGGCAAAATGCTACTGTGAAATAATCTGTTAATAATGAATAAATAATGAGTTGATTTTTTTTTATAATTTTTATAAGTTTACTTTGTATAAATATCGTATGTATACAGTTTACCTAGTAACCAACATTTTACATATCAGCCAATTAGTTTCTATATAATATTCAAATAAGAAATACAATGAATTAATAAAGAAAATTAATCTCAATAATATTATAAATATTATTAATTAATATTTTTCCCACATCATAAAAAGTTTGATATAGTTTTATAATTTATGAATATGCTATACAAATATTTTTCAAGTATAAAACATTTTTTTATAACTATTAGTACAAATCTGTGTAGTATTAATTGTAACGCAATGAAAAAATTATAGTTAATGTATCAATCGATTTATTGCAGTTATTTCAGTAATTATGAATTTCCGACAACCGGAAATATTGGGATTGGAATACGTGATTTTTCAGGAGTTTTGAACTAACGTTTTTTTAACCTTATGGTTTTTATCATCTTATTGACAGATCCACAGAAGTGTTAACATTTATGGACTTCAGCTATTATGAGTATTAACTATTAAGTCAGAATTGTATTATTTCAGAAGTGTTTACCTTAAAGTACACTTAAAATTTAAATGTGATCAAATATAAATTATTTAAAATATAATTTTAAATATAAATATAATTTTAAATTTCATAAAACAACCAATAAGGTTAAGGGTTTTTTAGCATTATTTGTTGTAATATAAACTATATTATATTATATATAATTGTGTTATAAGTTATCAATGATATTATCATATATTGTTAAACTGATATTGAAAATGTAATAAAAAATATATATATTTCTGGTCTCATCACGTGTCGGTGGGGGCTAATCGTGTATATATATATAGCCAGTATCCGTGATTGAAAACTGAATAATATTCTTATCGAGTGTTCTTATCACCCTACGCGCGCCGGGGATGAAAGTGTTTTTAGACCTTTTAATTGAGTAATCCGTACACAAAGGTACAGGTGGTTTTTTTTATATCTCCGAGGTCCGAGCTCTGAGGGGTGATGCACGAATGCATAACAAGTGGGATCGAGCCGTGGTACATAATACAATATTATAAAAAGACCCTTTTCATATTCGTATAGTATATGTATATATAAATGTCGAATGAATGCAAATCGCATTTAAATAAAAGTTTGATATGACCGATATGATACCTATTATTATCGTGCAGCTGCATCGCGGTCTCCTGCAGCAACAACCCCAAATTGACAATATACTGTGTATTGTAACTTTTATGCGCACGATGTATGCATAGCGTAGCGGATTTTCTTCGCCTGACAAAAGTCATCTCAAACGCAGTTATCCGTTTGTACAGATAAGTGCGGATAATCGCGATGTAACACGTCGCAGAGTTTAAAGAGAATATTGTACAAAAACAGTATTATATATCACGAGAAAAAATACGGTCCCAGACGTTTATTTCATTTCAATTTGTAATTAATTTGAATTTCATATATTGTATACCGCAGGAAATATTCATATGGGTACAAATTTAATCTATTTTAAAAAATCCCGACAATTATAAATGCATACTAAGTTAACAGAAATCATGACAAAGAAGAAAAAAACAATATAGTATTTACTTAACGATCAACAGACCGCAATAGGATTATGAGACATGAGTAGGTATACTTATTAATGTGTGTATGTGTGTACGAGTTGTAACGCGATTTTATTATAATATTATACGCGTTTTGGTCACGTTCGATTATTCAAAAAAAACTTTTCGTTCACGCAAGCACGAATAGGAAATATTATAAACACTGACTACGTGAAGACATGAACCACGTCGGTGAACGGCGGTTGACAGTCACCGATAATAGTGATAAGTCGAGGAAAAAATGAAATTTGGACAAGTCATTAAAGCTTGTCATCGGAAATTTTTCTAGGCGGCTCATAATCGAAAATAATATTCTGTTCTAGTTTCGGGCCCGGAAAAATATGCTATATTGATTCAGCCGTTCTCGAGGGACGCGTTTCGTTTGGGGAGAATATAGCATATTGTTTATCGCGGCAAAATGATGGGTTTCTAAAAGCACTTGAATTCGATTGCAATATTGTATCGAGTGCTAAAACAACTATACACGAAAGGGCTGTTTTCGGGCTGATGTGTAATGTCAGAACTTTTTTCATTCTAGTTCCAGGTGTCCTAATATTTGCTCTAAATATGAGTAAATGCATACACTCGTGTGTGTGTGTGTAATGTATACTGTCCATGTGACGCACTGACACCCCACGTTTTGGTATAGTGTTTTATGTATAGTCTCACATTATAATATATATACATATATATGTAAATCATATGGCGTTGAAAAGTCATTTATGTACATTGAAATCAAAGTTAATTGAAACGGTTTTTTTGAAATTGATTGTTTGTTTTAATTTGATAAATTTAAAATCGTCTTCGTATCTCTTCGTATATGTATTATAAGTTTTTTTTCCTTAATATACATAACGATTTTGAAAAAAAAAGAAAAATATAAAAATTAATTGATTTTCAAATTGTACGTTTACGTTCACATAATAATACGATAGATTAACGGTTGGGTAATTATAGTATACGTAAGCAGATGAAATAGGTAGATAGTGTTTAGTATTTTTAATTACTACTTATTAATTATTATTAGTTTAATAACAATAACAATAACCAATATTGGTTCATCACTTTGTATACAGACTGGTACAATAGTGTTGTTAACTTTTTAATAATTTAATAATATGTGATGGTAATAACTCAAATTTAATATTATTCAGTGATTGAAATTTGACTTTAGATTATTTTTTAAATTCTACACAACGTTAAATGTTAGCACCATATGTGTACAATCCTGCTTGCGTTACCTTATAGTATATACGCGTGTTTACCGATTCTTAATCAATTGTGTCAATATACAAACTATAAATTGGCAGCATTTTTGTTTGCCTTTAGTAGTATTATTAATAGTAATATTATTATTAATAGTTATTTAATAACATTTGAGGCGTCTGTTCATCACGAAATGAAATTTAGTATGTGCGTTTGGTTAATGACTATTGTACCTCACTCGTTTCAATATTATTATTATAATAATTATTCTATATCACGAATATTTTAAATGCATATAGCTCAGTTTGATTCATTTGAAAAGTCCACCCTAAGGCCTAAAGAATGAGTTTTGAATAAAAGTCTTAATTCGAATCAATTAACCCTTACCCCGAAATCACGACGTGCATATAGAAAGGAACGGGAATATATAAAAAAAAAATCTCGATGTTTAACAAATGAAACAGCAAAGCGGACTTGTCATCCGAATTCATCAATAAAGATCTATGCGTATGCGATTATAATAGTATATAATATAATATGTATAAGAACATGCGTATGCGATTTCGCCGAGGAATCGCCTGGCAGGTCTGTTCAAAAGACTTAAAAGGGTTGTAATGTTCAAGTGCTCGAGCGAGGATTAACTATAACCAATGTTTACGGAACGGATTTAAGAGCGGACAAAAGTTTTACGTGATTGTTACAGCTGCCGAACATGCATTTAAATCCCTGTGCGGCTAGAGGGCTTACACACCCGGAAACCGGATGTATCGGATGATATTATAAACAGGGCGCTTTCGGGCAAATGTGAATAAAAAAAAATAAATAAAAAATAAGATGTTATGAAAATAGAAATTTGTCCACGTCATTAACTTGGATAAACAATCGCTATATCGCGCATGTTGTTCAAAGCAAATCTTGCAGTACGTACGAATACAATACTAGGTATGTGTAGTGCGATAAGGTACACATGAATTGATTATTGGTAAAACATTTAAACTAAATCGTAAGAGTTTTGAATTTGGTCCCGTAAATTGGCTAGTAATCTTATACAATTATATAAAAGGATAAACTGTTGTATCAACTACAGCCAAAACCGGTCGGGTTTAGAGATTTGAAAAATAGCACAGATGTTCCTTGTACAACTTAGGCAAGTACTAATAAAGGATTTTTTGAAAATCACATTTTTAACAGTTTGAGCTCAGGACTAAAATTTGTTCACTTATTGGTTATCTGCAAGTAATATTTTATGTTGATTTTGTGTTGATAGATAAAATTAAGTACCCTGTAAATATTTCGAGTCACTATAACAATCAACATAACAATCAAACAACTAATATCGAAGTCTGATTTTTGACAATTTTCATGTTTTTCTCAATATAATTGAAATATTATTGAGAAAGTCAATAAATGATCCTCAACGCACCATCGATCAACACTAACTAGACGAAACTTTCGATTAGGAACATTATAACTTTGTATATATAAAAGTAATCTTTCTAGTCGAAATTGTTGGATAATTTTTCAAAATTCAACCTTTAAGGGGAGTCAAAAAAAAAAAAAAAAAATACCTCTAACCACTAAAGATAATTTGAGTGCTATTTGCATTTATATAAATATCCGTAAAAATTCATAATACTGATGAAATACATTGGTAGTTGATTCGTGTTATATTAAATATTTTTTTTAACTTTTTGATTTTAACTTTTGTTATAGGTAATTTAATACTTTATTTATTTTGAACTGGTTCTAACAAATAAATAACATATACTCTATAAAATGTTTTTAAAAAAAAAACATCGATCAATAAAGAAAAGTAAAAATGTTATATTTATATGAATGACATAATTTAAAGCATATTATAACATTTATAAGTCTACGATTCAAAATTATTCTAAATCATCTAAAAACAAATTTATTTGGCGTTAAAAATGCAAAAAATACAGGAACTGTAAATGTGTGCGCAATGTGCATCGTTTCAAAAATGTTTTGAAATTTGATACTCGCAGGAGAAATAAAACGAACAATTAAGAATAAAAATCGAATGGATATCCTCGGACCAAGATGAGTATGTAAATATATAAGTTTTTGCGAAAAACCTAAAACAATAATAAATTAATAAAATAATATATTTATTATAATATGTAAATATAATAAATTATTGTGGAGATATCTTGTTAATGATACGCAGTACTAGGGTACCATCATCGGTGTTCAGCGGCGGTACAACTCGATTTCATTATTACTATGTAGTGCGTATACCATTCAAGTCGAAGCCGGTAACGCCACCGGTCGCCGACGGCATCACTGCGCAGGTCACGATGGTTCTACAGAACGCGTCCATGGGCCCCTAATACGGAGTACTATTAAAAGCCATTGGAAACTATTGGGCTGTCGATAGCATGTCAAATGTCAAATCGATCGTGCGAAAGAAATGACGTCCAGTAATAATGATAATAATATTATGTTGTAATATTATTGAATAATTATTGAACGACGTGTACGAAAACGGACGTTGATTCGATTATTTTTAACACGTGAAGGCTGAAAGGGTGAAAATGGGGAGGGACACAGGGATTTGTTTTAGCTGTGAGACGGTACGCAGAGGGACCGTAAGTATACGCAACCGCGGGAAACCAGGTTTATAGGTTTATCGGGTTCTCCGGGAGAGAGCGCGCTTCCGATCGGTTTCTACTTAATGGAATAATTCGATTATTTCGAAATGTTTCAATGTTTTGCACCGAGCCGGACGGATTTTGTTGAGCAAGCGAAAAATCTGTCCGCTTTTTCGTCCGATTCCGGCCAGTACTGATTTATCGACATCTCGTAGACGTCAGAAAGTCGATTTGAAAATTAAGCACAGCTATTGATAATTGGTCACTCCTGTAATATTATTATAGATTTTATTTTGTATTCTTATTCTGGATTATTTCTGCAGTTCCGAGAAGATTGGTGGTGGTAAAACTATAACAAAAATAAAAAATTGCACACAGCAAAAAATAATGTATACACTTTAAATGCAAATTACTGTCTTTAGAGTGGATTTACATAAAAAACTATCATAAAAAAAAAGAACGGGGGGGCCTCGCTTTGCTGTACAGTTGGGGGTGAAGTGCACTTCGTTTATAGGATAGGTCATTATTACAATGGATTTGTTAAATTTGAATGCAATGATAAATATCATTGTATACGAATAATGATTCTGAACGGAGTTAATATGTTTGTCTAAAATGTGTATATAATAATATAGTATTTTATATTTAAATTGAATTATAATGCAATAGTATGCAATTTCGTAAAAATTTAAATTTCAAACGGTTATAAATTTTTTTCCTTTTGGTCCAGTAGAAATTTTTTTTAAAGATTTTTGAAGAGTAGCTTATGGATAACCTAGTGTTAAAATTTTGAACTTTAAATATAAACAGAATAGATTTTATGAATTTTTATCTACAAAAAAACTTGCAAATTATCATGATTTTGACACATTTTATACAAATTTGAGCTTTATGGGCTTATAAAAAAAATTTAAGTGAAACGATCTACGACATTTTTTAGTTTCGATAATTTTAACTTATTATAAATTTTGTATTAAATTTTCAAGAGTTTTCGGTCAGCCATGTATCATGTAAAAACGTGATTTTGCGTAAAATTTCCTGTTATTTTTGGAATTTGTTTATCGTTTTTTTCGATTTTTTTAAAAAGTATTAAAAAAGTTGGATTTTTGACTTACCCAAGTACCATCTACATTCACTTTCCTTTCAAAAAAGTTGCTGTTTAAGAAAATCGAAGCATTTTTACTGCTAAAAAAGGTGTCGTCAGACACAAAAAAAAAAATATAAAAAAAAACACTCATCATTGTAAAATCAATAGATTCTATCATTCCGTTCAGAATCTAAAATTAAAAAGGACAATATTTTTGAGGGCATCTCAAAGCCATTTTTTTGTTATTTCAAATAGGACGTTAAAAATTCGTTTTCAAGAATACAATTTTGAACATTTTTAAACCCCTATAACTTCTCAACAAATAATAAAATAACCTCGGAAATATTGTTTGTTGAAATGTTGTTTTTTTTTTTTGAAAGAGCACTTGGAAGATTTTGATTCTAGATAAAATATCAATCGTGTTTCATTATGTTATTTCTAAAACGATCTGGATCGTATTGAATCCGATGTTCCCTATTTGCGCAAAAAAAATTAATTCATTTTAGGTGCAGCCCATTTGCGCTAAAATAAAAAAAGGTATGTTTTTCCGACAGCCCATTTGCGCCAAATTTACCTGCGTAAATATTTTAAATCAACGATTTGGTTAATTCTTATATTTTAAAGACGTATTTAAAATGTATGTTTGTAACGTATAATAAATTTATTTTTATAAGTCTATAGATTTTAAAGCTTTGTATATTATTGCATCGAAAGATAAACAAACAAATTTTATATCAGCTTTGTTATGTTGTACAAGCTTTAGACGATCTAAATTTCACTATTTCTAAAAACAAAGATTTTTTATTTATTAATGATGAATTATCTAATATAATTATATTTACATGTCACGAAAATTTAAAATCTATAGACTTATAAAAATATCTTTATTATACGTTACAGACATACGTTTTAAATACGTCTTTAAAATATAAGAATTAACCAAGTCATTAATTTAAAATGTTTACGCAGGTAAATTTGGCGCAAATGGGCGGTTGGAAAAAACATACCTTTTATATTTTGGCGAAAATGGGCTATACCCAAAATGAATTAATTTTTTTTGTGGTAAATGGGCGATGCCCATCATTGAATCACATCACGACAAAACTTACATCGCACTTGGCACGATAACTATACGGGTTTGCCCGCGCGGCCGACAAATATAAGTATAAACTAATACATATTTAGGTACCACTGCCAGAGATGGTGAACCAGCCGAAGACCGGAACCCTTGTTCTCGGGGTTGGTCGTTTCCGGTCCGTGCGCTAATAGGATATATATTGAACGATGATTTTCGTACGCACGACCGAGCGAATGAAAAAAAAAAAAAAACCCATCTCTTAGTGCGTCCAAAACGAGTGCGTATCGCGCGCACCTGGTGCTTGTCGGACCCTGGAGTTTTGACCACCCCTGAGGGTAGCGCTCGACTTCAGTTTGCCTCCATCTGAGGGGCCCGCTTGGAATGACGTGAGCGCGCGCGGCGTAGATGCGTATCGAATCGCGCGCGGAACGAAAGCTTTTGTGCCGCGGCGGTCTTCACAATACGAATTACGTACGGTTGCAGCACCTGTTCACAGACGGCCACCCCATTACTCATTGCTGATGCACGACACACACATATTATTATTATTATTATTATGATACTGCCGGTTCGGTTTTGATTGAAATTGTTCGTCAGCCAGTAGCCACCGCCGCCGCTTATTCGAAGGGTTACAAGCGGCGACCAAGCATTTGCGGGACACCGACCGAACACATCGATTATATAATATATTAAATCCGGACGAAACCCGTTTCTGTTCCGAAGTACGGACTATACTAATATACGGTTAAAACGCAGTCATTTCAAGAAACCGAAAGGATAAAACATGCATGAAATACTATATAATATCGACCGTGTCGTTTAATGAAGGAAATAAATAAAATATTTTAATAGATTTCAAAGAAAATAAAAGCAAAATTTTAGCTTCGCTATATATTGTTATACTTATGACTATAATGAATAATATTTGACCGAATAATTAACCATCAAATGGTCATAAATCTGGATCGTCGTGTCGTAGGTTTTTAACGTTTTTTGCAATAATTAAGATGCTATAACAAATTTAGAAACGGAATAATAGGGATAATGATTTTACAGGAATTTAAAAAAAAGGCATGAACCATTAATATAAAAAAATATCTTTGTTGGCAAGAGAAAACTTATGATGCACTTAAATTTAAGTGTAAAATAAAATATATAATTATATTAATCAATAATAATTGTTGAGAAAAAATATGGCTTCAAAAATTAATATGTAAAATTATTAACCATACCTATTATGATTATGAATTCAAGCGACATTTCCAGTGTTACCGTTTTATACTAAGTTTTCGTATTGTTCTTCAATAATAATAATTTAACACGAAGTAAAATCAATATTGGAGTAAGTATCTGACCATATTACAAAAATATTCGTTTTTAAACACAATAGTGTAAGCCTTTTGGCTTGTACTATAAATTATATAATACTTGCAATATTTAATGTATTTAAATTTGTCGTCTGTAGTTGGTCTATGTTGGTTTTGTAGACCAAAACAGTATATTAGTGTTTATGGCCTTTAAAAATTGTGACTTACTAGTGCCACGAATATCTATATATAGTACATGGGTCACTAGTGTGGTTTTGATTTTGTAACACAATAAAAAAAATGGGACAGTGAGGGCCGAGGGTTTAGCTTCAGTGGTTTAGCGTTGGATTCGTTTTGCTATAATATCCACTGACCAGGACGGTATTGTATTATTATTATTATTCGCCACGGTAACCCGCCGTGTTTAAAAGAAAGATTTTAGTACAATATTCAATAGCACAATGACTCATAAATATAAACATACAAACATGATAATTGCCCAATAAGTACTACATCATATTATATTTATTACACAAATTAAAAATATATACGCTTTAAAAACATTTTAGATTTTAAAATTATTATTTTCGAACAATGTTACGAACAATTAATATGTTCATTAAACGTCATCACGCATACGGCGTTTTCCTATTATTTAAAGGTATATGTTCTATGATTTTAGTTAAAGAATATTTTTATGAATTTTACATTTACGTTTTACCATACGTATAGAACTCGAGTATTTTCTTTTTGAACAATTAGGGACGATAATTACGTATTGAGCAGAAAATCAATTGAGATTTGATTATGAAAATGAACTTAATCCTACTTCTCTTGATTAATCATATGAAACTAAAATTTAAAAAAATTATTTATTTTTAAATTTAAAATATAATTTATATTAATATAGTTAATACTTCAATAATATATTTTAATTTTATCATGCAACCTCATAATATTGGCATTCCCAAAAAAAGATAATATTTATATACTACCTATTCAATAGTTGATGTAAAACCAAAAATGTAAGAATCATGATTAATTTGTCAGTGTCAACTACGAGGGAGTAGTAAAAATAATATTATTATTCGTCGGCTGTTGCGGTGTTAATTTAGATGTATTAGATATGGATTTTCTATTATGTATTTTGCAAGTTAACAGCTGCTTTTTGGAACCCCAACAAAAAAGGAAAAAAAAGACAAGAAGAATAACCCTCTTTCCAAATTTATGGATTTACGTGAAACACACAATACTTGTTCTTAATCGTAATTTAATAAGCGCACGTCCAAAATACCCCCCAGGATACATGAAAAATCACTTTTTTCTATTAATAATTTTTTTAATATTTATTTTCGAAAATACATAGACTTTTGATACGACTCAACAAATTTACAATACATAAATGAATCACATAATATAATATTTAGGCGTAAATTATTTTTACTTTATCGAAAAAAAAAAACAAATTTTTTTGATCGACTCGGTTTTCATCTAGAGTGGCTTGTTTCTAAATCTAAAAACCACTTATATATTATCTTCAAATAATTTCTGATGTTTTGTCCAATTCATTATGTTCAAAATAGCTTTGCAAATAAATCAATATTCGTAGAGGTTATAGAGTCTATCAAGTTCTATATTCATTAGTCAATATTTTTTTGGGAAGAACGGGGAAGGAGGCTATATCATAAGTCAATATACTGTATTTTATTTAAAATATTTTACTAAAGTTTAGTAAATATTTGAGATGTTAATAAAAAAAACAATTAAAAATTGTCAACATTTAAAAGATATATTCTAATGGATAACATTTTTGAATAAAAGTTTTGGCTCAAGAATCTTAGATAAATTTGATTTCGAATTTAAGTACTATTTTCCAGAGTACAGTGGAACTATTTACTTTTACTTGTAGTTGACCAATCGTATTCTTTGAGCCTGTAGATCAATATAAAATCATGTGATTTGGTTCAGGTGATTTCGAACTATCGATTTTTGATAAAAGCTAATCTGAGCCTGATGAAATGGACCGTACTCGTACCGAATCTAGAAATTGCTTCCTTCTAAAATCGTTTTAGTCTTTACTATAAAAGTTTTTTTATGTGTCGGCTATCCGGCTATCCTCTTCGATTTTTTGATCCGATTGTAATGTTACGGTTTCAATTTCTTCGAAAAGTTCTTTGGGTTTAGGGATATTTTGCACATTTGTGACTTCGTTGAATGATTCCAATCGACGTTTTGTGAGGTCGTAGATTACACCTATTCATAAAAAAAATTGAGTTGAATTTGTTAAATGATAATAATAACAGTAATAATAATAATAAGTAAATATTGATTATCGATTGAAATATAGTTCATTTTTTTTATTTTGTTATTTCTTATGAATATTGTTTGATAAATACTATTAACTATTAATAAAAATTGTTTCTATCCGTTTTAGAGAAAATATTACAATTATTACACATATGCGATATATTTTAAATAATTAATTATAAATCTTAAAAACCCGAAATATCGTTATAAATATTATTAAAAGTTATTATAACTAAAATGACGTAATATGACTTTGTAATTTTACTCTTCACAGTCGTAGAAAAAGACCAGGGGTCTATGGTCAGCTGGCTTATATGTTGAATGCGGTTGATATACCTAATTCGAATAGTAATCAGTAAACGCAAAATATTATCCAAGGTTACCATTAATATATTAACAGTAATAAATCGTTTTATACATAATATTTAAATGATTGGTAACAAACAAGTGAATAAAATTATGTTATTTTTAATAAAATGTCAATAAATATAAATTTAACGATAGAGTAATTTATTTGTAAAATATAATAATTTATTGCTTGGGAATAAATGATAAATTTATACTTAAATCGTAAGCTTAAACATTTTATTTTTATATAATTTGATGATTACTTTTAAATTTTTCATCGCTATCAATGTCTTCAGTTTTATTCGCTTGCAGTTCTTCCACCAGCCAGGACACGAATTCAGGGCCTGTTAGCGAATGTATAATAATTACGTGACATTGTCGCTCCATACAGAAAATAAGCGCAATATAAACTTACCTTCTATTGTATTAGCGGTGGTATTTGTGATAAACCCATTTTGATTCAGGTCGTTGAGTACTTCGGGTAGCAAATCAGTCACACGGTTTGAAGTCGATTTGGATAAATGATTGCTTTCGTTTTTTTCGCTTTCATCAAATAATTGAGCGTGGTCAGTCTGCAATAAAAATGTATATATTGTACATTGAATTTATATATGAGTATATGACTATACATGAAAGTCGTAAATGGATTCAATCGCATTAAAGTATATAATATGCGTGATTCGATTAACTCTAAAACATTTTTTTATTAATAAACTTTAAATTAATTGAAATGGCATTGTTGCATTTTTTATTCCGATGACAAGAAAAGTTACTACTCGTTAAAACTTTTGAGGGTTTTGATTATGGAAAAATTAAAAACTTTTAATTTAAAGACATGTATATAACCAGTTTTGAAATAGTAATTTTTATAAGGGTTATGATATTTAAGGTAGGAATAAAATAAAACTCTAAAATAATTAAATTACTTACTATACTTGTCAAACTCTATAAAATATGATTTAGAAGTTTAAACGTACGATTATCGTGGATTTTTGTGAGGTTTTCGAATCGAATAAAATAATATAGCAAACAATAATTTTTAACTGTTCGACATTCATTAATATGCTAATAGTGAATCCGTCAATTGCTAAACGCACAGATCATACTTTCTATTAGATTATACCCACGATAACTTTATCCAGCCTTTCATCTTCGTGCTCCAGTCTTTGCTTTTCGATTTCTTCGATCGTGTGCCTCAAGTACAACGCTCTCTGTTGCCGCGCCCTAGTGTCCAATTCGTCTTCGTAGAGCACTTCACGCATTGCTTGCCGAAAGACATCGGATATTAACGTTTCGGCTATTGGCGTCACCTCAACATCGAAGTCGAATAACTATATACACAGAGCAATATTATTCCGACCGTACAAACATAAATACTTATTTATATTATATATTTGTCGTTATTATTGTTTCATTTAAATCATCATAAATTCACAAAATACGAAAAAAATAATCATGATTTAATGAATATCGGCTGTATTGTCTTCAGACGAGTTTAAGTTAGAGACAGTGAATAACATTTTACTAACGAAAATAGAAAAACAAAATAAAATTAAGAATTGTTATGGTTTGACAATATAGTTTGCCGACGTCGTCGAGATTTGAATATCATCGATTGAATTCGTATTTATTTAACACAAACAGAGCACTGGTTATACACGGAATTCCGAAAACTCTATAATATATGCAAGGTTAGAAACACCATAAATCGATTGACTTACATCTTTGTCGTCTACTTGGGTAGACGCGTCCGTGCTGTCGGACGTCTCGGTTCCTGGATTTGAGTAGAACTCTTGATCGAATTCAGTCTGTGCTCCGAAAGTCTGGTAATGTGGATACTCGTACATCTAGAAAGTATTGAATACAACTGTTTTGTATAATATACATTTACCAATAACTGTGGTGTGGTTCGGTCAAAATTACATATAGTTTTTTCGATTCGGAGTAATATAAATATTTCAAATTACATAGCAGTCAAATATGTTAAATAATATTATAGTGTAATGACTATCACATGTGAGTATACATGGTAGTGGATAGAAGATTTTTATTCAGGCAGGGTCTTCACTCTTCACTATTGATTGATACTAAAATTAGTCGGAAAAACCATCGACACTGAAACTTTTGAAGGAGGAAGACATATTGGGGAGAATTAGTTTTCTAAACAACCCTAAACCACTGCGTACGTCTGCATTATGATTTATGAGTATATATTTTTGGTCAGTATAATTTTGATGCACATGTTATAGACAAGGTGCAATATATACATTAATTGTTTGAGTATAATTTTTGGAGGTTAAAATATTTAATACTTTTTTTCCCTCCGCTACCGAAAGCTACCGAACAACTATTATATTATTAATTATTATGATGTATATAAAAACTTGGAACTTTTTCTGCGGACATTTCTGAATAGTTGCTTACTTGTTCTAGCCGCAAATCAGTTTGAATGTCAACATTCTGACGGCCTCTGGAAAGTTTCGGTGCTCCGAGATGCAGTCGTAATGCTCGCGACTGATAGTCCATCGCTCTTTTCCTAGCCACCGTGCGTCGATGAGATTCCGCTTCGCGGTCCTCAAGTGATTCTTTGCCAAACTGCGAAATACCATGTGTAAATAATTTTAATTAGGAAAATAATAATTATTATTCTCTAGTATTATAACGTGAACTAATGTTAATCCTGTAGTAGCGTTCCAAAAGCCAAAACGTAAGTGAATAAATACAAAAAAATGAAACAAAAAAAAAAAGAAAAAAAACTGCGGCGCAAGCGCGAAAAAAAGGCGCTCACCTCAGAGGACAACTGTTTAGCATACCCAAAATACGGGTTCCATTTTGGACGCTAAATAGTTTTAAATTAGTATTAAATTTAAAGTATAAAGTTCGACAAAAACATGTGTTTGAAGATTCGTAAATTTGTGACTTACAAAATTTTTTTTTGTATAATTACTGCCTCTGACCACTCGTTTGTCATGCATGATATTCGTGTAAGTCGTTTGTTTGCACACACTGCAAAAAGAAAAATAACACCGGCATTATTTTGACCTAAATTCGAGTTCTTTCATAAGAATTGATTAAGTGAACGTTGTATCCACGTATCAGATTGTCGAGAGGACTGGTGAATGTTTTATGGTTGGTAAAAAATAGCATAAATATTTAACGACTGGTTCGCGTGCTAAGTTTATAAAACCCAAGTCGATTCGGGTATTTTTTTTTTAACTAGAAAAAGTATTTGTTTTTATTTTATTTTTTATTATTTTTACATGGGAATGGACGGCTTGAAATAAAAATGCAATAAATTACAAAATATTAACAACGGAGGAGATTAAATAATGTTTTATTACACGAATGAATATTCCGTGAACATTCAAATAGGTGTTATAATTCGTAGTATAATACACATTATTATACTATTATTATACTGTGTACAACTTATTTATGTTTTATTATAAATTGACAGGACAGACATACACCCTCTGGATCAACATAAGAAATTATAATTGTAACATTAATCAACATTTTCTGATATTAAATCTGTTTACGAAAATCGTAATTTTATACATCCATAACAATATAATATTGTTTTCACTATCATTTTTAACTAATTTATATTACTGGCACATTAAAATATTTGTTTCAATTTTTTATGTAGAAAACTAATCTTGTTTGTTTTAAACACTTTTCTTAATAAAAGCTAAAAGAAAAATCTCAAAATTTAGTTTCGTATTCTATAATTTTAATTAAATTAATAATTTAAAGTTATTATAGTAGTTACGCAGATGACCTAAGATTCGCATCCGGTTAAATTATTATATTAAGTTTTTTTTCATTCAAACGCATGTTAAGATCTGAATCTTAAATTTTTATCTATGACTGTCAAATGTAGGTTATATTACAAGTTCTCTAAAAATATCAGTAATGGGGTAATGGACAATACGTATTTAATGGTTAAGGGTCATGGTCATTCCTGGCCATTAGAATTCTGTATATAATATTACGTGCTATTTATTCGTATATATAAATATTATCTGATCCTAGTCTTATGCATATATTATAATTTTATACAACACACTTTTGTATTAAATCACATTATCTTCATTGTAATATTATTATGTTATATTATTAATGTCATTATGATTCGATCGTTTTGTTTTATCTTTTCAGGAGTATTTAGTCATAAAAATTAATTTTTCCATTTAATGATAGTTTAAAAAAATGAATTTAGATGCTCTACTTAAGTGGTAAGAAAACATAAGGCGGTAAGTGACTATAGTCAAAACCGTAATATTCTATGTTGATCGCCGGTGAATGGACTTTATGGACTTACGAAAGTCATTGAAATCGATACTATTATATGTATTATATATTTTTTATCAAAACAAGCTTGATGGTATTGACAAAATCGTCCGATATTTAATACTTTTACGTCATCGACTGTATGAATTATAGTGATGGTGTTGTGACCGTTGCATTTCGTCGGTAGTTATCGGACGATCGATTTCTTTACCACACACAACATTTGCCTGTAATACCGGACAATATATCGACATGAAATATGGGAACTTTTAAAGTTCATACTTAGCACGTGTTATTTTAATTGGTGTGGACAGGAAATCTCCACATCAAATAAAATGTATTCGATCATTTGCGAAAGGATATCAGGATATTATAGGATATATAGTTGAAAAAAATAGGAAATTAGAAAACTAGAAAACTGTAATATAATAATATGGGCTATGGCTATTCATATTCAGCTTCCTGAGTCCCGGGTTATTGTTGACAATTTTTATCGGAGGCTAAACTATCAACGTATTATTATATTATATAAACATATCGTATGCGCATTCAAGTGTACCACTAAGATCTTACTTTATATGACTTGCGAGTGCAACAATCTAACCGAATCCAAGTATGACGTGAACCCGGTATGCACATTTGTTGATATACTACTTTATATTATAATATTATCTTAAGTTTTCGAGAATTCGGATTAAACGGGGTCCTTTTGCCCGAACGCGTGTTTCCAAATACACATATGACATATACCTACATTTTTTGGAAAGTGATCGAAATAAGTAAGTGTGTAATGATAGGTGGTTCATTTAATTTTAAATTACTTATCCGAAAGCCAAACAGCTAGTTAATTTAATAGAACAACAATAGTGTAATCGATTTATTTTAGGTACGATTCTAGGGCGGGTGAGACTCTACGGCAGGTTGAGTTACAGAAATAGGTGATATTGCTTTATTAGTCTTTGAAACCGATATGGCACATAGAAATCGAAAAAAAACGATTCCGAGTGAAAAAGATCAGGCGAATCAGTTTATTTATTTATAAAAATAAATAATAACATATTTAATATACAAGTTAGTAGATATTAAACTCATTAAATTTTTGTATTGATATGACAATTGAATTTAACAAATTCTGGAGGGTTTGAATCCCATATCCTGGTTGAAATTTTTTTCAATAAATTTTACTCTGTTTTTCTAAATTATTCAGGAAAACTATAGTGAGATTCAAAAAAATTATAAAGGCAATATATTAAATTTCTCGCTTAAATATAAAAATAGGTATATTATACGGTAATAATAAATATTCAACCAGCTTAATAAATACGGTTCGAAACGTTTCGAACGGATTCTCAACACGAATAATAATCATAGAAATTAGCAGGAATTAGGGTCTTGCAGGGAGTGGCTCCAGAGACTTGGTTGGGAAAGGAGGGTAAAGTCATCATTTTGAGAAAAATGTATAACAAAAAATAATTTTTACATCACAACTACATACAGTCTATTTTTATTTTTGGTAGAAATGAGTACAATAATATACGATCTATTCGATCTCTACATAGTGTATTGTAATATGTTTTTTTAATTTTTTTTATTTTGTTTTTGAAAATATGCAATTTTCTTTTGAAAAGCGGCTTAACTCTCACCTTGAAGCCACCCCTCGGGCGTTGGTCCCCTAGTATCTGGGTCCCATGCGGCAGTGTGGCGGCCACGGGGTTCGCGTAAAATTATCGTAATATAATAATAGTATACTCACTCGGGTCGGCGGTCGGTTCTACGCGGGACCGAGGCGCGCTGGTGTTGCTTGTCGTAAAGCACGCGCGGTCGGCTTGAGTACGAGTAGTACCGGTCGGAGTCGTTCGCGTGGTCGTGGTCGTGGTCGTGGTCGAGGCCCAGCAGGGCGGCCAGGTCGGGCGGCGGGTCCAGGAATATACCGGTTTTCACGGTGGTGACAAACACCGGTTTCCTGCCGGACGCCGCGTGCTTACCGGCCGCGCCCTCGCGCCGCCGCTGCAGTTTCTTCAGCTTCGAGTCTAGGTTTCGGACGAACCGTTGCCGGTCACCGTCACCGTCACCGTCACCGTCACCGTCACCGCCAATGATCACGAACGACGCCGACGATTCGGACGTGTCCCGTTCGCTACCGGCGGCGGCTGCGGCGGTTCCGTTTCCGCGCATCGCTCTCGCAAGTCGGACGATACCACCGCGACGGGACGGGACGCGTGCTGCGGCCGCGCTAGTGAACGGTCGCGACGACGACGACGACGACGGCGACGGCGACACCGAGGAAACGCGACGGCCATCGGGTCGGACGGCACCGGCTCGACTGGCCGGCGGGCCGATGAACGACGTGTGGCCGCGCGTCGTGGGCGAGCGTGCGTGGGCCGTACACGCACGCGCCGCAGGCCGTTGACCAGTGACCACACACGGGTCAGTGGCATGCCACCGCCGTCGCCGTGACCAGGTCTGCCGGCGTAACTGTATGTAATAATATGTTGGTCAAGCGAATATATAGGTACAAACAGACCATGGTATAACATTATACACTAGATGGCTAATTTAAATAAATGCGCAGAATACTATCTATACCAGGTGACGTCAATTTTCTGATGGTTGTGAGCTGTGGTATTTTATCAATTTACGATGACCCCGAGTTGGGTCCCAAATTTAAAAATTACACGAATCCTGGTCCCAACGTGTTTTTTCGAGTCCGTTAGCTGGGTCTCAGTGGCGTTAGAGTATCCTGCGTAAAATTTGAAAAATTTATACAAACGTTAATATTTCCGGAACTTTTCTATTTCACTGGATACTCTACATTTTTAATTTTTATTTTTTTTTCAGCTGGTATACTTTAAGGTTTTAATAATGTATAATATGTGAAGATGGAAATCGTGGTATACTAACGGGTATGAGCCTTCGATCTCCTCGCTACATGATCTCACTGTTGACTTTGAATCAAAAAAAAAAATCCCCCGATTTGTTATGAAAACCACGTGGGATAGGTAATAAAGCAGAGTAAATACGTTTTGTGTAAAATGTCGAGAAATATTACCGCGGATCCAATTCGAGTATTACTTTATTACACCGCGGACCTAACTCGCGTTTAATTGTATAACGATTAAATATCAAGGCACTGAACATCCAACTCGCATTTTCCCTTAATGATATTATATAAAATATTTAATAAATCAAATTTAGTTTTACCTACCAATAGACAAGTATTACCTATGGTAGTACCATAGGTATATTACCATATATACCATTAGTGGAATTACATTATTCATATTATATATAATATCCTGAAAGGTATGATATGATATGAAAATACAGAGCTATTACAACCAAAATGACGGTTTTTTTATGTATCAGCTGTTATTATTATAGTTAGTAATCTAGTTTATTATATATATATATATATATCTGTGAATATAAAGCAATGGTGATGATAAGGGGGGGGGTGTGGAAAATGGTAAAAACTTAACGACCGCACTGTTGTTGTCCCTGCGCGTCACCGTTGTACGACACGTGCGTGCGCGCATAGGGTGCTCAGCGAATATCGTCCCGAAGTCGGTCATGGGTATGCTCGTACCGTCCCGCGTGCAGGAGGTACCTCTCTAGGTACCCCTTTTATGGCGCAGGTGGTCAGGAATTTTATTTTTCCATAATGTGGTCTACATTTATTTTATTTTTTTTTGTTTTCTTGTACTTGGTATAAGGCATAATTTAACATTTAGTCTACAGAAATTTCATAAAAAATCACATTTTAACAATGTATTAGACAACACTAATGTTAAATTATGTCATTATACAAGTAAACTGCAAGGTAAATATTTTATTCCGTTCCACATCATTAAATTGTTTTACTATGGGATTTCAATGCGTGTAACAAAATCATATTCACCGCAAGAGTAACAAAAAAATAGCTACTCAAACAAGAACTGTTGAATCGGTGTTTATTCTGCGAGTACAAAAAAAAAAATCACATAATTTTTATGATACATTTAAATAAATTTACGGTGCATGAGTGGCACATACAACGGACGAACCTTTATTTAGTGTCTAGTATACGAAAAGCTGAATACAATATTATAGGCCCCGATAGTCTGATGGTATTTCTACACGTGTCCGTTAAGTTGGTTGTTGAAACCGAAATTTGGTGTATAATTAATAAACCGTTGGTAAATATTTTTAAGCGCGATTTCAGAATTAGTAAGTACAGCCTGTTCTGATCAACGTGCATAAGGTTAATGGATGGACGATCGAAAGTTCTGAAGACGTCACCGTAACCGTATTGTGAATATTGTGCGGGGGATGGGGCATTAAAGCGATCAATTATTTATATGATTCCGGGGTAATGGGAGGGGCGCGCACGCACCTTTGGTCTGACCACCCCGACTACCGTTACTGCATGAAGTCGGAAACTCTATACACGCTGTCGTGCTTAAAGGCGATTCATTAAAATCCGTATATTCAGTCACCAACGCAAACGGTGTAACAACGGGCCGCCGAGGTCATCGCGTACGCTACATAATAATATAATATATTTATATAAATAAACACATAGACGTGCGTGCATGCTGCCGCCGCGGCAACACGACCTTGGTGTACAGGGTGTGCTGTTGTCGGTGGTGTGTACAAATGTTTTCACCGAGAAGGGGGGGGATAATATATTTAAAAATTATTTTTCTAACCAATTTCATATAATTATTATTATACGTATAGTAAAAAAATAATAAAAAATAAGCACCCCCCCTAAAGAGTACGCTACTATTTCGTACACCATCACGCACATTTTTGTGCGTACCACACAGTCGTTCGTCTCTTTCGTCAGCTCGTTGTCGCATCGATCCACTGGGAAGGGTTGCGTTCCCGAAATAAAATTAATCCAATATTAAAATAATAATAATAATAATATATTATACGCACGAAATGCGTGTTATTATGTCCAATAAGGCGGGTCTACCACACGGGTGACGCGCGTCGAAATCACAATGTTTCCGATCGGAAACCGGACAGTTTGGTGTATGCTTCGTGTGCGTGTACATCACGATGTAAGATTTTTAATATGTTAAGATTTTAATATTTCCACTCATTTTTAGATATTCCAAAAAAAATAACCCAACTACGACTCCGGTAGTTATTACTGTTGAGTGTTGACACGATTATTTTCTATCAATATTTTTAGGCATAATCATTACACATTTATGCTGTACGCTCACACCTAATATTTATGATATATGTTACATAATATGCGCCACTTTTCCGCTGGTAAAAGAAGTTAAAAATATCTTTCCTGTATACTTGGACTGTAATTTATATATTAATTTCAACACAATAATAATTATACTTAAGTGCTCGATAAATACGACTTTAAATCTCGTTCTCGAGCAACTTAACAAGAAAAACGAAATATAATCATTGCCTTTGTACGGATAATAATAGCAGAGCCGGCGTTAGCGGTGGTAAAACGGGGTTTTCGTCCAGGGCCTTAAAATTTTCATTGAAAAATATTTTGTATTAATATCTCCTAAAATAAAACGTGAAATATGTGGATTTTTCGAGAAATCGATTGGCGTGTTGTAAAACAAATTAACAAAACAACAATATTATAGTATATTTAATGTCATGTATGCATCAACGAAGACCCGTATAACATTCCACATGGTATGGAAACCTTTGCTTCCATGTTTAAATGTATTATTGTTATATTTTATGTATAATTGATTATATCTAACCAATAATGACTAGATTAAATAATTACATTTGTAAATTGATAGTAATTAATAGTATATTCGTAAGTTGACAAGAGTAAGACAAGTGTGACACGTTTATAACTAATTATTAAACAGTTGAAAATTTATATTTATTAATGTATTTTTTTTTCAATGAACTTCATAGGTGTAATTAGGGTCAATATTTTGAAAATGCTTAAATCTTCAATATGTTAAAGTTAATTAAAGCCACACATTTTTGATAATTTTTCGCCTTTAATTACGATACACATACTATAGGTGACTATGATTATTGGTAAAATAAGTTTTGCCCAGGGTCTCGCTAATGGTAGCGCCGGCCCTGATATAATAGTATACCTAACTAACAATCATTATTATTTAGACGCACACGTGACAGTGCAATGCCCGCTAAAAAGAAGTTTTAATGAAGGTGTACATTGCTGAAGACTTAATTTCCGCGTATGTAACCGTGCTTCAAAATGACTTTCTCAGTTTTTTGTGGAATGTTTCAAATGTATAGTCTTACAATCTCAATGTTTATAACATATACTGAATGTCCATCATTTTGGTCGTATATATATAAAAAAAGTTCCAAAACTATATTTCATCAATATTTGTCTGTCAGTAATTTGGCACAACACTTTTAATAATTGAATGAAAATTACAAAACACCGGAAACGGTTTGATGGGATTTTTAATCAATATAACTGACAATACTGTTGTATACTATATATATTGCAGGTACAAAGGTGACAATTGTTGAATACTAATATTTTAAATTATAAAATATTATGCCCGTGTGTCTCGTCATTTCTATAGGTGTATCCACAGATGCGTTTCCCTAGCAATCCCACCTCGGAATTGGGATTGAAAAGTAGAAGACATTTTAAGTGGTACGTTTGTGGTTTTCAGCGTTCGTGCAGCAAATCCTGATTTTCTATGTATTTTTTTAAAGTGGAATTTGTTAACGCTGTATTGACATACGATTCATGTGTATTGGCAGAGTATAGTGGGTAACTAAAAATGTCAAGTCCACTTACACTTGGAAACAAACTTTTGTACTCGCTGTATGCCGTTAAAGGGACTGACGAAGTGATAATAATTATACATTCTAAACGACTCGAAAATGAATCAATAACTCGGGGACTGTCTAAACGGGGTCAGTATTTTTATAGGCAATCTTTTTACTATTCTTTTCTAAGCATACCGCGTTTATAATTTGATTTTGTGTTTTAATTGTTATCCATTTACATAATACACAATAAAATAACTGGAAACTTTTAATGAAAATGAAACCGAAGTACACGAATTCGTACAACTGCAACTACGCCATTTACCGTAACTGTTTATAAAAATGGTATTATTTTCTCGCTCAAGGCATAATATATAAATAACTATAGTTTTAGATTTTGAACGGAGTGATGGAATCTATTGGTTTTGCAATGATGTGTTTTTTTGTGTCTGAGGACACGGTTTTTGGTAGTAAAAATGCTTCGATTTTCTTAAAAAGCAACTTTTCTGAAAGGAAAGTGAATGGAGATGGTACTTGGGCAAGTCAAAAATCCAACTTTTTCAATACTTTTTTAAAAAATCGAAAAAAAAGATAAAAAAATTACGAAAAAACGGGAAATTTTATGCAAAATCACGTTTTTACAAAATACATTTTTTAAAATGCTCTAACTCAAAAACGAAAAACTGCAACAATATGAAATTTTCACCAAATCTTTATATTGGTGTTCTCTATACATGGTTAAGTTTTCAAAGTATTTTGACATATTTTGACTTATTTATAGACAATTTAAATTTTCGATTTTTGTAAGTTTTTTTTTTTT